>LPNX010742434.1:4697-37197 GCA_001517045.1 Pseudotsuga menziesii
CGACCTTTAAAAATCGTTAGTAACTGCAGATCTATGCAAATCGTAGAACGTTTTACTTATTTCCAAACGATCCAGTTCTAAAGTTAAATTGTACTTCAAATAAACAAAGATTGTGACTCACAGGCACGAATGCTGGCACCCAATTTTCCCAGTCCAATATGTGTCCCATATTCTGTGAAGGAGCCGAATCGTGCCCAATCCATCCACTCGGAATCCACAGTGAGCCGAATCGTGCCCAATCCATCCACTCTGAATCCACACCGCCCCCAACAAAACCCCACAGCCAGTATGAAGCCAAAACCCTTCATAAAACAACACACCCACTACACACAAAGCTAGCATTGCCATCATCATCCATTGATTTTCCTCCATGAGAGATACTCTCGCATTCACAAAAAACACAAACATAACCGCGCTGAACAAAATTCCCAAAAAAATCAAACATAACCGCGCAAACTCTTGGCCGTCACTGTATCGACGCCTTGACCGTTGAAAAGACGGGCCGTCGCTATATCGACGGTCAGGCGTGGATACAGCGACGAAAGTCGGGGCTTCCTTCAAAAAAATTGTAAAAATGCATAATTTACCCTTGATTTTTCCACGAAAGTAAAAAAACGTGGAAAACTAACGTGGAAAAATCTGCCCGTATGTACTAGTGTAGGGTTTATCAGAAGCTCGATCGAGCGTTTAATAAAAGCTCAATCGAGGGTCTAATAAACCCTCGATCGAACTATTAAGACCTCGATCGAGGTGCGTTTTTTTTTTGTGCCGAATTCGTCTTGCTAAAAATTGTAACCCACCTCCATGGATACACCCTTACAGCTTTAATTTTAGTTCTAAATAAGTATGCATGATCTAAAACCAAAATGATGCATAAAAACATTTTCAAGAATGATAAAAACATATAAATGCATCCATTAGCTAAAAAATTTCATTAATTTTAATTTCGGAAGAAAAGAAAACTTAAAAAAATAAACACTAAATTTTTTTTACGCTTATCTTTGTAGGAACAATAATAATAAAATGAAAAAAAATTAATAAAACAAAACATAAAAAAAGCATGAAATAAACTAAAAACTAATCAAATTCTTTTTTCCATGCCAAACCTGCAAAACAATAAAATAATTAAAATATGAAGGTGTGGATTCATACGCATTGTCACCCTCTCTATGATAAGGAAATCTCTTTGGTAGAATGGCTCCTTGACACTATCCTTCACAAACCCTAAACTCCATCTCTTCATTTCATGTGCGAAAAAATTCTTTGGTGGTGTGTTGTAGTGTATCTCAGCTCTTAGCTAATGCATTGAAGTGGTGTAAACTATATATCCATCCTTTGCATTGTAGCACTCCATCCATAGACATATTGATGTTGCAGCTATTATGATCATAGACTACATCACGACTTGGAGATTATTTTGTTCCATTTCTTAGTTTCCTATGAACTCAATGGACAGTGAACCCTAGAGAGACACATGAAAGAATTTGGAGTGTAACTATTGTTGTGAATTTTGTGGCTCCGTCTTGGTGCATGAATCCTAAGTGTAGACCCAATTTTGAAGAATGTGAGCTGATCAACACTATGGGAATACCACTGTGGAGATCCTTTACCGAACACACCCATGCTTCATTCAATTCGTCATTGGAAGTCAGTTCACCCCCATTCCCTTCAATACATTTTCTGTATGATGTCTTCTTTCTGGTGTCTCCTTCATGTCTGCTTTAGGATGTTTGTATGAGGTCTGTTTTAAGTCTGTAGTCAGTGATCTCTCAATCTGCCCCATTTTGTTCGCCAAATTTTGTTCGCTTTATCTATATATGCATTCGCTCGACCAAAGAAGGGCAAGGGGATTAAAAACCCCATCCCCTGACACTAGCGCTTGCATCACTTATTGACTTAGGGAAAGAAGGTCGTGACCCAAGTAAAATTCCTGACCTTAGTGAAAGCACTACTTGTTGTCTGAAATCCCATGTTTTTGTGAATAGAGCCGAGCTCAACACTGCATTGAATCATAGAAGACTATGAAGCTGCATCTAGAAGAAACATTTTTCGTATTGCATGTTGCATTCTCTCTTCTTCAAACTAGTGTCATGACTCATCACCATATAACCAAACTGATTTTTTTTATTGCATGTATAGTTGAACATGTATTCTTCGATTGAAGGGAATGGACTTAGTTTGTTTCAATAACATTTGTAGAAGATTTCTTCCTGTAAAACCAATTCCTCCTTCTGAGAGAATTTATTTCGATAGAAACCTTTTCCCCGATGCATCCTCCAGAGATCTAATTTAACTTATTCCTAGACAAATAAACCAAGAGTGGATAAAGGATTGATTTCGTATATTTCATGGGTTTTTTCCTATGATTCCCGTGGATGAAATATGAGTTAGTATTCCACCAACATTGTCAAGTGACTCACCGATTCTTTAAGCAAACCATTCTCTATCCATCGCGTTAGAGATCAAGATTATTATGCTGTTTACCATCGATAGACAATTTGGTAGGTTAGGCATGATTCCTTTAGGATTTTTTTTATCCTCACATATATTTTAGGAATCCGCTAGCCACGAATCATGGATCAAATTCCATGTTTTACACAACAACTTGGTTAGATGGAAAACTCTAACAAATTTTAAATATTTGATGTCACCTAAATCAGCACATGAATTTCTCTCTTTGTACGTTGGGATGGGATAAGTGAGATCTCTATGAGGATCTAATTAAAACAATATGCATGGATACACGGTGCAGTCTCTCTCGACAGGAATATCTCTTCAAGAGCGATGGTTGCAACATAATGAATGGGGGGGTCGTTTAAGCCTTTTCATTCAGTAGATCAATAGAAGAAACACAAGATAAAGATCCATATCCTAAGCGTATCCTTGTCTCGGGTGCAATTTTAGGTCCATTTCATTCCGTTTGAGATTGATAGCTAATAGTGAATTATGTTGGATGAGTGACTACCGACCCTCTCTACCTACCGAGAGTTGTATCCTTGAGTGCAGTTAGCCAAAACAAGGAGTTATATGTAGATGTAATTTGTGGTGATTTTTTGACATGTTAGAGCACTCTAGGGTAGAGATTGATGGGTATCTAAACTCTAAATATGTTTGTTCATGCACCCTTCATTGATGTGTTTGATAATGAATTCATTCCTTGGATGGCTTGATAAATATCATTAATGTGTAAATCTGTAAGTCATTGATTTAAATTCAATGTTCTGTTATAACATCACTCTAGAAGTCCGAATATTTAAATTCAGCCTTGAATCGAGCATGCATTTATCTAAAATTTTCATTTGTACTCAAGGCTGAAGGAAGAAGGTCATTAATACAACTGATAATCACAAGCTTCTTTAAAATCTAGATGACTAAATATAGATAAAACCAGGTATACGTAATTAATGTCGGGCTTGCCAAAAGTACAGAGATCTTATCAGACCTTGATATCTGTTGGTCTGTCGGTTGGATGGATAAATGGTTGGATTGCTTAATCAGAGGGCTTTTTACCTTGCTAAGGGGAATTTGTCATATTCCAGTCTTATGCCCATGTATTTACCATATACTAAAGTGTCTAATGAGACATCGTTTCCAATTTCTTCCTCAAATCATGATGTCATTTCTATAGTCACCAGTCATTCTACGATCTGCAACAAAAATCACTTGATAACCAAGGATGCCTTCCATAAATTCTAAATTGCAAGAGAAAGTCTAGTTATAAGAGGATTCTACTTTGAATATGATCAGTGTTCTAAAAGCTGATGATACTTATGCCTTCTATTACCTTTCCTTTTATCTGTGTTTTACTCCATGGCTGTTTAATTTCAACGAGAACCATCCTCATTATTTGCGCCAACTCCATACAACCCTTTCATGACATTCTTTTGAAGCAGGAGGAATATGTGATAGTAATATTGATGCCCTTGTGAGTTGGGTGAGAAAGGAATGCATTTGGCCCTCTATAAAATTGGGCACATAGATCTTTGAATCAACACACAACTCACAAAATAGATCAGACAATTTTACTCAGGAATTGAAGAATGAAACAGTGCAAAAAATGGCTTGTAGCTGTGAATGCTTTCATTAATAAAAAGTAATTGTATAATTAATTACAATGTACTGGTATTAATAACCATTCAATTCAAATGCATAAGAGAGGAATTTGAATTGATTGACTCTACCTAATTGCATGGATAACTAGACATGTCTAAATCACTATCAGAGCTCAACTAGTTATCCCCAATTGCCTCAATCAGTGCACTAGTCAGTTAGAATTAGTTAAATATCCTAACTAGATGTGGTAGGTGAGAAATTGCATCTTCCCACATGCAATCAATCAATGAATGATGCTAACTAAGTGTAACTGACTCCTAACTAGGCTTAACTAGTCACTAACTAAACTCAACTAAAGGAGGTTGGTTCCAGCACTCCCAGTGGCTCCTAAATTGTACGGATTGATCTAAGAGGCTCCTAAAATAATGCATGCAAGTGAAGTCAGTGTTCCCTACACTCTAGTAACTGGTACATGTGGCCCAATTAGGCCATGTGGACCCAATTATGCTAGTGACTAAATATAGATTGAAAGACTCCTAATTTCGACATGATTGACCAAATTGGACAAGGGAGGATTATAATACTAACACCCCCCCGAATGCTAACTTGGAAAATTTGTGGTCCCTGGTAACTAAGACCATAGGTCACCCATTACAACTAAAGAAAAGTAACTTCTTAATACAAGTAACCGAAAAAAAAACACATGGGAAAAAAACCCTCCTCAAACTAAGCAGGTAGAATCAGGATCAATATGGTTCTTTTGTGCATAGGTATCCTAGGGCCTAGAAGGTGAACTTCTCCATCATTATGTCTAGAGGAATCTTCCTCTTTTGAAGAAGAATAATGTTCTCAGCTAAATCAGAAATATAGACAGTTGCTGGATGAAAACTGGACCCATGTAGAGCAACTGAAATCAACTGATAAGAGAGAAAAGGTGCTTGAGGATTCAAAACATGTGAAGAACACTCAAGAAACTGATATTTTGAAGCATTTAACAAAAAACCATGAGTGGTAAAATCAGCCCCAAGTTTTAGGAGTAAGTGTCCAGGCGGATGCACAATGTCTTCCTCTTTACTAGTTTTGTGAGGAGATGAGCATGTGACCAAAGGTAGAGAAGCCTTGGGACTGTGGAGAGATCCATAATATGATATAGCTTCAGAAATAACTAATGATTTATAAAATAAAATATCAGCAACCTCATAAGAGGAAATTAACACCAAATCCCCAAAAACAAATTTGAAGAAGACTTGCGGTACTTGATTTTTCACATCGAGATTGGTGAGAGCAGCTATAGGCATGACTGAAAGCTCTTGGAATCTAAATTTTGAACCAAATAATATCATGTAAGATCCAAATAATATCATATAAGCTCCAAATAAGTTCATATCAGATCCAAAAGTGTGGTATGAAATCAAATCCCCAACAACAATTTTGAAGGAGACTTGTGGTACTTGTTTCTTCACACCAAAATTGATGAGAACTACTACAAGCGATACTTAAAGTTCATGAAACTGAAATATTGAACCAAGTAATATCATATCAGATCCAAATAATATCATATCATATCCAATCAATTTCATATCAGATCCAAAAGTATGGTCCACCGAGACGGTTGATGCACAATTTTCTCGTTTTTCAAAATTATGAATATTAGTGCATGCAATCCTATAGGAATTTGCTGGAAGATATAGATCAAGGAGAGTGAATGTATCACTCCTACAATCTGATATGTTTCCAAAAATATACAAGGTATTACTTATCTACATGCCATAAAAAAAATTAAAGGGAGAGAAATCAAATTCCTCTTCACTTTCGGAAGCAATCACTGGAAAATTTTGCACAGAATTTAATGGAGAATCACTAGAAAATGTTTGCATAGAAGTGCAGTAGTGTTTTTATTCAATATCAATTATTCTAAATTCTTCTTATGTATCATCCATATGAGAATATGAGATATCATAGATCTCACAAACTTCCATAGCATCAGGAGAAGGAGTCACTGCAAGGAGTCTTTCTTCAATTCGAATTGACTGTGTAGAAAATTCTGTTACTTATTCATCTTGAACAACTTCAACAAAGAGAGTAAAGGCCGAGAATTTTGGATCAAGAAATCTTGTGGTGTTGGGTGTGCTCTCCAAATTTCTATTATGATCTTCACTATGCTTGCCAAAGGTTCTATCCAATTTTGTCCAGAGATCCTTTGGGTATTCAACATATTTAGTGAGGTAGCGTAAGCTAGGAGAAAGGGACAGACCTATTGCTCCAAAGGTTGCATCACCGTCATTTAGCCAGTCATTCTCATTATCATAAGACTCTTTACCAATTCCAATAGACACCTAATAGAGATCTTGTCTCTTGAGAGATGCAATCATCTTCAACTTCCATTCTAAATAGATTGTGAATGGGGTGAGAAGAGGAACTGATGAATCCATTCGAAGTTGTATCTGCTGTTGTACAGGAATAAACACCTTATAACCGAAGGTCTGGGGTTACCAACATAGTCATAAAACTTGCAGGGAATTGACTCTAGAGTACAGAAAAGGAAATAGGAGGATATAAAAGACTCACCTGGTACAAGACGGTTGATCCTAGCTTTGTCCTCTTTCGCTCTGCTTCTCCTCCAAAGCCTTCTGGGATGCTTCTCCTTCACCTTTCAAGAACAAATCCTCCAAATGCAAGATGATACATGTATATAAAACAGGTTAGATAAATCATATACAAAGTGCTTAATCATAAGTATTCATCAAACCATGATACATGAAAGACATTCAAGACACATATGGAAGAAGGATTCTCTTTATTAACAATAATGAATGAGTTCAGATTACAACCCAACGCCTGAGACAAGGACTCCTCTGCAACCAAAGGATTCTGAGTTCCACTGCTCCAAATACTTCTAAATAGACTCCACCAGCATAAATTTGCTCTCAAGTATATGTGTTTAATACCCTCCCCAAGGCCTTTATTTATACTTGGTGAAATAAGGCAGTTTCGAGGGTTGAGGAGGTCAAGACAGTTAAGGTGATTATGGTTAAGGGCTTAACAAATCTCAGATAATCGTGATTTATTATTTTTAATGTCGAAGGAAGGTGTATGCGGGTATCAATACTGGAAACTCGTGTATGACACACGAGTTGCTCTAAGGGTAACCCGCATACAAATCTGTACATGAGATGCAATAACCGATACTCGCGTACAACACGCGAGTTGCATATAGGAAGAGTCGCATACAGAACTTGACATATTTAAAGGTAAAAATAACCAACTGGATGGATGATAAATGTAGTTCATAATATGCCCATCTATAGTGTTTTAGGCAACCCTCAATCCATAAATGTCCTTTTGTGTGCCAACATGGTGAATGTCGGCACTCAGACGGAGAGGTGCCATTCAGGTGGATAACAGATGCCCCCTAATGTGTGAGGTTAGAGGGAATAGGAAACTCAGAAATCCAATGGAACAGAGATAGTACCTGAAACAAATACATAGTAATGTCATATACAAAGTCATATCTAAGGATGCTATGTTCAATTTACTGGAACACTAGCTCCTTTACAATATTTGAGTACATCATATCATACGGGTATGAAACCATGTATACAAAGGTGGATCGAAGCCACAATATACAAAAATGATGAGTTTTCAAAGATCTGGAAGCTGTGTATATGAATAGAACATAATCTTGCGCAACTTAGTCCATAGGTGAGGAACTAAGGTCTTCATAAACTATCCCAAAGAACCAGTAAAATCCCAGCCATGTGAATAAAAGTAGGTTGAAGTCGAACATGGAAGGGATTCAATAGTTTTTCAATCAATAAGTAATAAGTAACAACTGAAGCAAAGGAATTTAGTAATGAGGGAAGTGAATCCCGAGGTACAATCGTCAAAACTCTAGGTCTTCATCATTAGGAAGTACTGAAATGGAACCATGATGTGATAAGGAAGGCAATAGATCCTCCAACGGATCACAAGAGTGACTAGGAACTGGGTAACAGAAGGGAGACAAAATAGATAATAGATATAACAATGATGGAATCAGGATATAAATCAAACATTGGGTGAATTCCTTGAACAATGAGCACGACACAGAGATGACCCAAGGCAGCGGTTAACTTATAGATAGAACAACTAGACTTATCTGTCATGTAGGAGACATGATCAGATTCCCCAGGTATAATGAACAAGAGGAGGAGTAGGAAACTCAAAGTAATAGCTGAACAAAAAGTGATCACTGAAACATGGATATCGGAAAAGACAAAGAGTGCTATGTTCAAGGAGGACATGCTGCCACTATTGAAAATAAAAGAAAACTTCTTCCTTACCTTCCCTGTTAGATTTTAACGAGTCCAGGAAAGTTAACTCGGATCCCTCTTCATTTTTTAACAAGCTTGAAGAGACAAGAAAATAAGGCTTGATAGTGTCACTGATTCGTGGACTTAATGAGCCCGAACTAGTACATGATCAGTTGGTGTTTTCACATTTAGAGAGTCTCAAAACTCCAAAGAAGACTCCAGGGGGGTCCTTTTTCGTCCAATTTAGTCTCCTGAGGCCGAAAAAGTATAAAACATACCACAGAAGAACTCTCTTAACTTCCGTAGAAGAAAAGGTGAACCTTTTTCGTACTTAGTCAGGGAGGTCCGAAAAAGGTTAAATTACCACCTTCCCAACACTCCTTCCAAAACAACATAAAATAGCTTGAGTTTTACGAGTGTGAAGGAAAGAAAGATCACTCGGAAAGATCCATTTGATTACGAGAAATGGGACTTACAACAATAAACTTGTTGCTTTGTTCTTAAATGTTTAACGAGCATGACAAAGACACAAAGTACACTCGAAATATTTTTCATGTTTAGGTCCAGAGCATGAAAAAGAGAAAACTAAGCTCATACCGGGAGTTCCTTTTTCGTAAATTTAGTCCCTCAGGTCCGGAAAAGTGATAAACCTATACCTGAGAATACTCTTCTCAATTCAAAAAGAAAAGAGAGCGATCCTTTCTCGTATTATTACGCATGGTCTGAGAAAGAGATAACCTACCACCAATGCGGATGCCCGTTCACATATTCTTAACGAGCTTGAATGGACGAGTTAACTCGGCAGTCAAGTCTGTTTTGAAGGAGTCAAACCTGGGCCTAAAGAAACTCCATAAGGGTGGGGAGTCCTATAAAGGGATAGCTTGTAAAAAGAGATTCAAAAGAAGCTCTATTTGGCATGAAAAATAGCTAAGAGGATACCCCTATACCTGAAACAGTTGTGGCATGAGTACCAAAGAACAACATAGGCTTGAAAGGAAGATACTCATGAAAAAAGGGTCATATCCACGGAAGAACAATGGTAAAAACAGGGAACTAATGGTTTGTAATACCATAGTCTGTGGAAAAATGTTGAATGATAAGGTTAATGTGGATTAAATAAAGATGCCAAAAATATATTGGGAACGACAAAACCACCCTATTGGAGCAACAACACTTGATAATGGTGGAAAAACCTGTTTCAAAGCAAAAAAGAAATATGGTATTAGTTGAATGGATTTCCAAACTATAGAAAAAACCCACTTAGAGAAATAAAATTTCAATAAATAGTTGAAAATCAAAACAAAACTCACCATTTTAAATTTTTAGCCATAAAAAGCAAGTTCTTCCCTCTACCTTTGTTCGATCGTTGTGGACAATCCAACCGATGAAATCAAATTCCGCAAGTTGCAGGTAAGCCTACACCCTGAGCTCTTCATTTTGATCCTAGCAATGATTAATTTAGAGTCTGAATTTCATGTTTAAAAGCATCCTGAAGCATGTCACAGCACGTACGTGGGTTCACAATGTGAAAACTCGTGTACATGCATTCTGTACACGAGTTTCCTATATAGACAGTCACCTACAGTACACGAAATGTCTAACTAGATAGTCGTGTGTACTGCGTGAAGGATAAAAAGCTAAATATGATAATAAAAAAATTAGAATTTTTCTATGAAATTACTAAATCAAATTACTTGTTTTGCTAGGTGAAAATATGGTTCTGGAATGGAGGGAACGGGAGCATGAAACAATGGACCAAGCAGCGCTCCAAAGTGCGCCCACTATACATGCATTGTGAACAAGTGGGCTACTAAAATTCTTTTGCACATCGCCCATGCGGGCCAATGTTCGCCTGCTTGAGTTCATGATAAATTATTGGGATCATGATTTGGGGATGTTCAACCTACAAGGTGAAACCTTGGAGATTACTACTGAGGACATGTATTTCATTACCGGTCTGTCACGTCGAGGAGCACCGGTTAACTTAGAGGGCACCGGCAGGGGCGGTGACCCTTTAAGTGTCCAAAACTACATAGATGTGTTTTGCACACCGGGTACTCAAAAAAGAGGGAGTTGTGTCCCCATTGTACATATCCGTGACTTTACTCTACAGGTACTTGCAAGCACCATCGTGAGGATTTCAGGATCCTCCTCTTTACATTTGGCTACACAGAACCAAATGAGGCTGGCAGTAGATTGTTTTCATGGTGCTCTCTATGATTGGTGTTCGGGAGTTGTCCCTATCATGAAAATACAACTGTTCAATTGCAAAAGAGGAAGGCAAAAGAACTTTGGTTATGCGAGCATATTAGTTTCCTTCTTCTTTGAGAGAGTACTAGGGTTGAGCCCTGCCATACCTCTACCGGTCTGATCTCCACGTCAGCTGAGGCTGAGTAGGTGGGGGGACATCTTCCTCCGTCAAGGAGGAGGAGACACAGTACATAGTGTATATGGTGATGATTTCTATACCTGGTGGGAACAATAGCTACCGGCACTGGAGCAGTTTCCATATGCCGGCATGGACTTTCGAGGTGACCCAGACCTTGTCCTCCCTCCAGGAGGAGCATGGGGAGAGCTAGGTAAATAATTTTTAATTTTTATCATTTTTCAATTTTTTATGAATTTTAAAATGATAGATATATACATATGTACAAGTCTTAATCCTATAAATGTGCCAAAATGCATATATTGGACCGGTCCTCCCTGAGGGGCATCCACGCATGTTTGTTCGTCATGTCATAGGTGAAGACCCTGGACTGATCAGGGTTCTAGAGGGGAAGCTGGCCAAGCTGACCCAAAGAGTACCTACCCTGCGGATAGAGCATATCTTGACTACCATGCAGGAGTTCGTTGTTGGAGTTCCACCGGTCTGGTTACGTCTTTTCAAGCGAGTAGTCAAAGCAATGCTTGTATATATAGAGGTTGTGGAGGCTGCCAAAGCCGAAGAGGCTGAGGAAGCCAGAGTACAGAGGGACCATGGGGACCAAGGTGGTCAAAGTGACCAGGGTGGTCCTGCGTAGATATAGAACATTTTGATGGACTACGATCCTCATTTTGTATATTTTGTATATGACGGGATCTGAGGATCAGACTTGACCTATCTATGGACAGATATTTTACATATATATATATTGTTGTTGTTGGTAGTTTATTTACAAATGTTTTTTATATGTGTGTTGTATATCTTTATGAAATGTGTGTTAGATGCCAATCTAAAATGTAATTAGCATATGCATCAGTCAATTGATTCTGATTTCATGGAATGTGATTGAATGTAATAACTTCAAAATTTCTTTCCAGTAACCAAATTTGCATGAACTGGCGTAATAGAATAGGATTCCATACCTGATAAGCTCGATTGAGCTGGGAGACCACTAGCTGAGAGTCTAGACGAACTTCAAGCTGGGTGATACCACGTGACAAAGCATCCCATAGGAGCTCAATTATAGCCCTATACTTAGCAACATTATTAGAAGTAGACAAGCGCCTCCCGCGGAAACAAGCTGTCCCGAGGGAGAGTAAATAACCCATGCTGCTGAAGCTAGGTTACAAGTATGACGGATGGTGCCATAGACGAACCCTATATACCTTTCAGAAGACATCTGCAACAATGAGAAGATAATATAAAAAACAAAATCGACAACCTAATGTACATAAAAATACATACAATAAAAATACAAGAAAAAGTGCTACGCCTAAGCATAGTATTTTTTTAGGTAGAGCCTGTTTCTAGGCTCAGGCAACTTATTCCCATCAAAATAAACTAATTCATATGCACCCTTCTTTAAAACTTTCGACACAACATAAGGTCCTAACCACATGGCCTTGAATTTTCTTGCCCCCATGGGTTCTTTGTCTTGGTCCGAAAGCAAGATAAGTTCCCCTTCAGAGAAAACCTGAGGTTTGACCGATTTATCATACTGAGTTTTGACCCTATTGTTATGAGTTTGATTAGAGGTCAGTGCATCTCTACGTTGTTCATCCAGGTGTTCTAAATGTACCAGACGTTCCTCAAGCTCCGTCGTATCAGGTAACACATGAATAGCTATCTTTAAAGACGAAATTTCACACTCAATCGGAGTAACTGCTTCCACTCCATGAACGAGTTGGAAAGGGGAGAAACCTGTAGCAGTTTTTACGTTAGTTCGTTAGGCCCAAAGAGAAGGATATAGCATGATGTGCCAGTTAGAACGGGCTGCATCAATTGTATCTTTAAGGATAGTCTTTAAAGTTTTGTTGACAGCCTCAACCTAACTGTTTGCTTGTGGATAGTACGAAAATAATGTTCTTGCCTAAATCCGAGCATAGTAGTCAGTTCTGTCATCATGTTATTTTGAAAATGAATGCCATGGTCAGTGACAATCACTTTGGGTGTACCAAATCGCGCTATAATCTGATTGAATACAAAGAAAGCTGTTGTTTCCCCGTCGGCTTTAAAAGTAGGCATTGCCTCTGCCCATTTCATAAAATAGTCAACAGCGACAGTGATGTATTTATGCCCCCCAACCGAGGCTGGATTGCATGTCACATAATCAATCCCCCATTTCATGAAGGGGCCTACTAAGAAAATGGGAAATAACGGAGCAGGATGTGACCGCATTTTCCTGGTGTAAAGCTGACACGGATGACAGCGCTTCACTACTTCCACACAGTCTTTAAAGATTGTGGGCCAGAAATAACCGGCACGTAATATCTTCTGGGCCATTGCTAACCCAGATAAATGACCCCCGCATGCTCCACTATGGGAATCATTCAGGACATTTTTCGCTTCCTCATGGGTAAGGCAGCGACGCAAAATGGAATGTACCCCTCTTCGATATAATATATCTCCTATGATGAGGTAGTTCTTCGCATGAAGGCATAATTTACGTCGTTCCTCCCTTGAGGAAGCTACAGGATACTTCAAAGTCTAGAGATATATAAGAATATCTCCATACCAAGGATCAGAGGTGGATATCAAGAAAATGTGCTCATCTGGGAATGAGTCATCTTCAACAGCTACATCTTCTTCAGTAGGAAATTATGCTATAAGTTCAGCAAAAACTAAGGACTTCTTAGACTTAGATGATTGGAAATCCAAGTCAAACTCTTGGAGAATGACTATCCATTTGTTAAATTTTCCCCCAACAATCCGTTGGGATAAAACATATTGAAACAGATTAACATCCGCCACTACTGTGGTGGTCCTCAGTAAAATGTAGTGACGTAACCTTTGAACAGCATAAACAGTTGCTAAGGCGAATTTCTCAACGTGGGAATATCTAAGTTCAGGTCCAGCCAAAGCACGACTAAGATAATAAACGACATGCTCTACAAGCTTATCGTCCTCCTGGACTAGTCTTACCCCAATGGTCAACTCAGACGTGGCCAGATATAATATAAAATCCCTAGAATAATCTGGCAAAAGCAATAAAGGTGCCGACAACAAAGTGTTTTTCAATGCCTCAAAAGCAATTTGTGCAGTTTCATCCCATATAAATGGGGTGTCCTGTTTGAGCAGGCACATGAAACCATTAGTAATCTTGGCATAGTTAACAATAAAACGTCGAAGAAAATTAGACTTTCCTTGCAGGCTTTGAAGCTTCCTGATAGAAAGAGGAGGAGGCAGATTTACAATGGCCTCAACTTTCAATGGATCCACCTGGATGCCTCTACTAGAGACAATGAACCCGAGCAATCTTCCTGACTCGAAAGATAATACACACTTGTGGGGATTCAAGCAGATTTTATAATGTTTGCATCTCTCAAATATCAACCGTAAATGATCTGGATGTTGAATCCTCTTACAAGAATGTGCAGGCAGATCGTCAAGGTATGGTTCGACAATGGCTTTAATATCATGGAAAGCAAAGTTCATAGCTTGTTGAAAGGTTGCCCCAGCATTTTTCAATCCAAAGGGCATTTTCTTATACGCGAAGGTACTCCAAGGACAAATGAAAGCAGTTTTATGTTGGTCTTCTAGTTTTATTTGAATTTGATTGTACCTGGAGAAACCATCCATAAACAAGAACACCTCACTTCCCGCACAAGCATCTACAATATGGTCTATAAATGGTGTGGGATAGTTGTCCTTAGGATAGGATTTATTGAGGTCTCTAAAGTCTGTACAGACGCAAATAGTCCCTTTCTTCTTATCAACAGGAACAGGGTTGGATACCCATTCTGTCAAAGCTATGGGATAGATAAAACCAGCCTTCAACAGCTTTTCAACTTCAGCCTTCACAGCCGCCGCTTTGCGTGGGTTAACAGGTCTTAACTTTTGTCGAACTGGTTTGACATCAGGATATGTTCAGATTTCATGTTCAACAATCGATGGATCTATGCTTGGCATCTCCTCATATGACCAGGAAAAGACATCGCGGAATTCCTTAAACAGGGCAGTATAGATGGCAATCTCTTCAGGAGAGCAATTTGCACCTATATATATATTTTCCATGACATCAGGGTTCACAGAGATGTTAATAGGTATAGTGGTGGAAATATTTGACATATTCCCCTCAGCAAACATTCCTTCCCTAGGCAAGGGATTGATAGGTATATCAACATTTTCCAACAGTATCAACCGAAACTCTTGATTTTCTATTCTTCTTAGTTCTGAAAGAAAATAGGAACGATGATGAAGATCTTCACAAATCTTACCACGTCCACTCATAGCTTCCACAATGGCTTCATCAGAAGGTAAAACCATGTATAAACAATCTATAGAGTGCGAAGAGTTTTTCTCCCATGCGGGAAAATAGACTTCTTCCAGATCTTTCGAGACTGTTAGAGGATCTGGAATGAGATCAACAGTGGCTTGCGTGATAGCTTGATAAGCTACCTCCACTACCGATAAGGGCACTTCCGGTTCATGGGGGGATGGGAGGACCCAAGGATCAGTCCTATTGACAACCATAGCTATGGAATTCCCCACACTAGTATAACCAATATAATTAACCGAGGCTGGAAGATCAAACGTGCCCATAAGTGATGTGTACATTCCAACCCCCAAGCTCTGTGCAGCAGGTTTGACCTGATCAACCAATGGCACAGCGAACTCATTAGACTCTAAATGACCTTTTCGAGTATAATCAAGTTGATCAATAGTAACCAACTTTCCCTCATGTGGAAAAACCACTACACGAAAAATGGCCGACGCAATAATGGACATCGCATAAGTCCAGTTCCTTCCCAGAAGCAGATTGTAGTCCAAAGGAGCATCAATCACTTCTACCTCAACAGACACTGCTTTGCCTACCAACTTAATTTCAAAAGCTGGCAGGATACCATGGGGACGGAAGGACCTTCCATCAAAAGCAGTAAGCAGAGTGTTTGATGGGACTAGCTCTGGGGATCCAAGAGCTTTCCAACAGGTCAAGGACATAACACATGTAGAAACACCCTCATCAACAATTGCCCTTCCAATGGTCTTTCCACCATGGATGCCATCTATTGATAAGGAAACATGGTAAGGTAGGCGAATTTTAACATCAGAGGGCATCCCGCCGAGCAGGACAACTCTGTAACACCTCTAAAGCTGACATTGCACACGGAGTTTGAGCTAAATATTCAACCACAAAGTAGTTTGAAGCATCCCTAGAGTTAGGGTTATGCAAGGTCTTCTTGAAGACACCTTTTGGTATCTTCATCATAGTTTCAGCAGGCTTCTCTACTGTGAGAGGGTTAGAAGTTTCACCTACAGCTTTACCCTTCTCCGGAGTCTCTTTCTCATAATTTTTATTCCTTGTCTGCAACAAAGTCGAAGATCGAACCATGTTGATATAGTTTGGGTCAGGGGCACTTTGAGTGCCCCCTGCCACATTAGAAACTGAAGCAGAGTTCTGTCCTTGGGGAAAAGGATCTTTCAGGACAGCCGATTGTTGAGCTTTAAGAAGCTTCTGGGCTTGATCCATAAGGGGACAAAGGTGAGTAAGGTGGTCCTCGTGGCACAACTTACACGGGAACTTGACCTTCTTCTTTTCTTTCTTACCCCCATCAGCATTGTTCATGGGATTTTGCTTTTTTTGGTTTCCCTCTCCCTTCTTTCCTTTCTTTTTCTTCCCGCTAGGCTGTTGATTGCCCTTCTGAGAGGTTTTTGCAAAAAAATTTGCACTCTGGGGGGAGGGGGAAGCCTTTGCTGCCTCCACCATAGACTGCTTGATGGACAACTGATGACGTTGCTTAGCCAAAGATTCTACGGTGGGAGATTTAACGGACCCAACCACACCATCGGCATGGGGTCTAGGCTTAGGCTTCTCCGCATCATGCGTAGGCCTCAGTGCCTCAGGGATAATCTCATACAAGATCCCAGATTTTGAATAAATCAAATCCAGTTGATGGGCCCTGAGAATGGCTTCTTCTTCATTTGTCACTCCTGAGGTGGATACGTCCTTAGATATGTAGGGTAACAGTGATTTAAGGAACCACTCTAGAAGAAACTCAGGAGGGATAGTGGCTTTTATAAGGCTCTTCCGCCTCCTCCACTCTTGGATGTGATCCGAGATGTGGGAAGCCTTGTTCTGCCTAAAGGTAGACAACAAGTCCATTTCGAAATCATATCGGACCAGAAGCTGAAAGTGGCTAAGAAATGCACTAGCCAAGTCTCAGAAACTACTGAAAGCAGTAGAAGGCAATTCAATATACCATTTTGCCGCAGTACCTGTTAAGGTTCTCTAGAACAGCCTCAACCTAACTGAATCTTCATTCAGTGAATTCGAAGAATACCATAAATGGAATGTGGTGGCATGAGCCCCAGGATCTTCACCAACTTTGCCCTCGAATTTAGGGATGTCCGATGGCAATTTGGTGGGAACAAGTGGCCATAAGGGGTCATGCCTCACCGGGTCATTCATCAATTTTGACAAATCTGGCAAATTTAAGGTTTCCAGGAATGGAAGTTTGGGTTGAACCGGGGTAGTAAATGTGCCAGCCTGGGGATTAGAGGGACCTGCCCCTCAATGCCCATAGGTAAAAGTGGGGTTTCCCCCTGCCACCGGTTGTGAAGTGGGTAGAGTACTCTGAAATGGATTCCATCTATAAGCTATAGGATTGTGTGTGGGAGGTGTAGTATAAGAAGTTCGGGTTGTCCCCATAGAAACAGGGGTCTGAAAGATAGGAGCCGGTATCCCTCCGCTAAACAACGAAAAGGGAGAGCTCGTAAATGGAACCGAAATCGGAGTTTGGAAACTTTTCCCATAAGACGTATTGTTCCCAAATTGCACTCCTAAATAGGAAGGTGATGGCCTTACATATGGAGTGGATGGGGGAATGTGCCCCCCATTCCAAGGAAATCCTTGGACGAATGTTGAGGATCCTACCGGACCACTCTGGGTAGTATATGGAAAGGAAGAAGGAACAGTAGGTATACTAGGGATCCCAGTAACCATGTCACCAAAAGTACCTGCTAGGTTTGAGTGAACCGGTGGTTGAACCACCCGGCTCGCTGGAGTCAAAGGTGTAGAAGGTATACTAGATCTAGGAGCACTTACCGGGGGAGGTAGTACCCCTTCAACCGGAACAGCTGAGGTGAACACAAAATAAATTTCTCCCGCAGAAGACATAATCCTACCCACAGGGACACCTAAAACAAGTGAATCAAAAGGTCTAACCTAAACGATCACAGGATCATTTAAATCAGTCAAGGGGGTGTTAAAATTTCTCGCAAACTCGTCAGTATGCAAGTCTTCTATCTCAACTGTATCAAGATCAAAATGGTTAGCTATAAGTTCTGGTTCACCTAGGACTTCACTTATCCCTACCGGTTCAAATGAACCGTCCGTGTCCAATCTCCGCCTTTGGGGTGGAGGTGGAGGCTCCAATGTAATGAGAGGAGGAAGGCTTCTTAACCTTCTTGACCTTCTAATAGGTTGGTCCTCCATGATTGAAAATTTAACAAATCAAACCCTAAGGCCAACTAAACACAGGCAAAACCACAGAGCATACACTATAAAAATCCTAAATACTCAAACAATCAATCAAGGGTGAAAGATGTACTTTCCCAAAGAAATATTAAGAACGATTACTTGGCGTCCTTGAAGTGGTTCTTAGGCACAAGCGGAGGAATCACCCAACCACCCTCCTACACTTACAACAAGGGTTACCTTCCAAGCCCATCCAAGGTGAACCAGAAATAGCCTTATGGTTTACCTAGGTATGAACCCTAAATGTCAAGAGACTAAAGGCTACCTTAGCTATACCAACAGTCTGGGGGGGCAGTCGCAAGCCTGACTCGTACGCATGGGCAGGGTAGTTGAGCCCGAAACTCTGTCTAGGACAGAATCCCCAGATGCGTAAAATTCCTAATTTACGTTTCGACAAGGAATCAGAGGGTTATCTCCTCAGTCCAATGCCTCCACGCAGCCTCGTGCTTGACTCCCGTTTGAGAGGAGCTTCCCAGATACAATTGATAAAGTCAAGGATTTACCTAAAGAAATGTCCACTACGTCTGAATTTTAAAACTTATGGGAAGTTTACACTTCCTATCCCACAAGTCTAGCCTAAGCTAGTAGGTGAAAGGCCCCTAAAAACAAAAATTACTAGTAAATTTTAACTATTGCGTTTATTTTAAAGGGTTGTTTCTTACTCAGAAGGAAAAGGAGTGATGTATTTATGGTGTTTTTTGACTTGATAAGAAATAAAAAAGTAAAGGTGTGTTTTTTCAAAGCAAATTACCACTATTAAAGAAAACTTATTTTTCTTTTTGTAAATATATATTGATGAACAAATGCAAACGATAAAGAGAAACTAAGACTATGTTTTTTGTAGCTTTTGAGATTATATTTTAAAACTGAAATGAAAACTACTTATGCAAAAGCTTGATAATGTTTTTCTTTTCACTTTTTAAAATGCTCAAACTCTACCATGCACCTAGAATGCACTAAACTTGAGTATACTTGGATCTAATCAACTGTATAAAATAAACAAACTGAAGTAAATAGGTCAAAAGAACTAATAATCAACCAACAAAGGGAGACCGGGAACCCTAGCTTGGGTGCACACAATGACAAAAGATCACTGTAAACTCATAAAGGTAAGTGACAAACCAACCACTATCAAAAAGATAGACTGGAAAAACAATGCCCAAAACCCTGATCACTGATCCGGACAGAGACACTTCACCCTATAACCCAAACAGGCCAAGCTACTTCAACATGCAAACAAAAGACAATCCAAACAAAAGAAACCCAAGGGCTTTACGGAAAAGCACAAAGTGTGGTCACCAAGGTCTTCAGAAAAACAACACAGTATCGATAAAGAAAGCCAACTAACAAACAGGAATTACACAAATAGAGGGACAAGCAAACCCTATCCTAAAAATCCCTATTTCCAGGCTTGTACGCGACTATGTATAAGGGAAACTCACGTACTGTACGTGACTGTCCAAGAGAGCAACCCATGTATGCAGGCCTCTGTACATGACTGTGTACCAGAGCAACCTGTGTACAGGTACAAAAATTTTCTCAAAAAATAAGAAAAATCTACAAGGCTTTCAAACACTGTGATAAGGACGAACCAGGATAAAATACCACACACAAACTTCAAGGCAAAGACTGGTCAGGGGTGACAGAAACAACCTACAGCAATCTGGGCTCCCCAGCGAAGTCGCCAGTTCTATTGTACAGGAATAAACACCTTATAACCGAAGTTCTGGGGTTACCAAAATACTCATAAAACTTGTGGGCAATCGACTCTAGAGTATAGAAAAGGAAATAGGAGGATAGAAAAGACTCACCCGATACAATACGGTTGATCCTAGCTTTGTCCTCTTTCGCTTTGCTTCTCCTCCAAAGCCTTCTGGGATGCTTCTCCTTCACCTGTCAAGAACAAATCCTCCAAATGCAAGATGATACATGTATATAAAACAGGTTAGATAAATCATATACAGAGTGCTTAATCATAAGTATTCATCAAACCATGATACATGAAAGACATTCAAGACACATATGGAAGAAGGATTCTCTTTATTAACAATAATGAATGAGTTCAGATTACAACCCAACGCTTGAGACAAGGACTCCTCTGTAACCAAAGGATTTTGAGTTCCACTGCTCCAAAGACTTCTGAATAGACTCCACCAGCATAACTTTGCTCTCAAGTATATGTGTTTAATACCCTCCCCAAGGCCTTTATTTATACTTGGTGAAATAAGGCAGTTTTGAGGGTTGAGGAGGTTGAGACAGTTAAGGTGATTATGGTTAAGGGCTTAACAAATCTTAGAGAATCGTGATTTATTATTTTTAATGTCGAAGGAAGGTGTATGCGGGTATCAATACTAGCAACTCGCGTATGACATGCGAGTTGCTCTAAGGGTAACCCGCGTACAAATCTGTACGCGAGATGCAATAACCGATACTTGCGTACAACACGCGAGTTGCATATAGGAAGAGTCACGTACAGAACTTGAAATATTTAAAGGTAAAAATAACCAGCTGGATGGATGATAAATGTAGTTCATAATATGCCCATCTATAGTGTTTTAGGCAACCCTCAATCCATAAATGTTCTTTTGTGTGCCAACATAGTGAATGTCGGCACTCGGACGGAGAGGTGCCATTCAGGTGGATAACATATGCTAAAAGACAAAAGGGGCACCGTAATGTCGGATAGCTTGGAATTTTAAATTTTTCATCACACCCGGTTTAGTTAACCAAGCAATCTTGATCAACAATTCATTTTCTTAGTATTTCAATGGTAAACTTGTCGCTTCTGGTGCAGAGCTGGAAGGAGCAATTTTGCTCAAAAAAAATTTGATCCAGCATGAGATCTATAGAAAGGAGAAGTGCCTTGTCATGCAAAGGATCTGATACCAAATAAAATTGAGCACATAGATCTTTGGATCAACACACAACTCACAAAATATATTAGACAATTTTACTCAGGAATTGAAGAATGAAACACTGCAAAAAATGGCTTGCAGCTGTGAATGCTTTCATTAATCAAAAGTAATTGGATAATTAATTGCAATGTAATACACTGGTATTGATAACCATTCAATTCAAATGCATGAGAGAGGAATTCGAATTGATTGACTCTACCTAACTGCATGGATAACTAGACATGTCTAAATCACTGTCGAAGCTCAACTAGTTAGCCCTAGTTGCCTCAATCAGTGCACCGGTCAGCTAGAATCGGTTAACTAGCCTAATTGCATGTGGTAGGTGAGAAATTAAGCGATCCCACATGCAATCAATCAATTATTGAAGCTAACTGAATGTAAGTGGATGTAACTGAATGTAACTGACTCCTAATTAGGCTTAACTAGTCACTAACTGAACTCAACTGAAGGAGGTTGGTTCCGGCACTCCCAGTGGCTCCTAAATTGTAAGGATCAATCTAGGAGGCTCCTAAACTAATGCATGCAAGTACAATCAGGTAAATTTATCCTCAATTAGTGTTCCCCACACTCTAGTAACTGGTACATGTGGCCCAATTAGGCCATGTGGACCCAATTATGCTAGTGACCAAATTGGACAAGGGAGGATTATAATCCTAACACCCACGATATCTAATCTTACATGTTATGCGGTGGATATATTCAGTCATATTCAGAGAAACCTTATTTGTATTTTTCTGTCGATCCAGAAGTTGAACTGCTTTGTGTTATTGTTTGAGAGGTGCATGTAGGGCCAATGACAGATTTTCAAGTGCTAAAAGCTCCAAAATTTTGAGGACAAAGGTGGAAGTTTAAATTGCCAAGCACAGGAAGATATCAGAACTTTGAAATCTATTGAAACTAAAGCTAGTGAATGCATGAAAGATCCACAACAAGCAAATACTACACACTGGAAAGTCTCCTTTGGCATGTACATAAGTGTGCAAGATAACTTATTATCCAATGGTTATTTATCTGTATTGGCTTTCTCTTCTACTGATGGCTTTAATATTGCCTAAGTAATTGGTGTTGCTTTCATATACACCTTTCCTTTTCCTTCATTGATTGTTTGTGGGTGACCCATTATCCTAATAAGATGATCCAATTTTTATCCATCAAAGGCATTATTATAGGCAGAATAGTTGCCCCTCCAGAACTATGTTGGCTCCCTATTGCCTTTCCTAGGCTTCCTATGGACTTAAGCTCGTTTCTTAGTGCATGTGGACTTAATACCAATGATACTGACATACATATAAGTTTGTATAAATATTGTACTAGATATTTTATTTTCCATAAATAGGTGATCCTAAGAAAGACTAGCTTACTATTGTTGCTACAGAACACTTACTTAGTGCATGGACTTCGGCTAGTAGCATGAATGTCAAAGGAATTTTGGTTTGTCATTATTAAAACATATAAGATGGCACATTTTAATATTGCATATTCTAAGTAATGGGGTTCTATATTATGCCTTTGTAGGAAAAACGATTAAAAAAACACAAAAAACAACAACTTTCTAGTTTACTTTTCTTAATTCGCTTGATTTTCTAGTTTATCTTCGAATCAATACACTTAAAACAACTCAAAATAAAACAAAAACAATAATATATATATAATAATAATATAAAAAAATTTGCAAATGGACCTTATACTTCATGGAAACGTTTATTGGAATCATGTTTTTTCATTTCAAGTTAATTTCTTGAGTTACTCAAAATAGGTTTTGACAAGGGATATTTCCTAAGACGTGTCACGGTAATAGGTAAATACACATTTCTTTTTTTAATTTGGTTGCTAGCATTCATTTTAATTCCTGCATTTTACGTTTCTTAATGCTCTAACATTTTTCTGCGGGAAAATGACAACCTTTTACAAGTTCAAAGGCATTCTAGAAAACTTGTTCATGCAAAAAGTGATTTGCAAGAATCACATAAAATTTCTGAAAAGAAGTGTGCTTCATGAAAGCTTGAAGGAGTTGAGCTTTGTATCACATTTATAATGCCATTTTCCACTATAAATAGCCTTTCAGAACACCATTTGTGCCATGATCTGTTTATCTACCTTCCTCCTTCAAAGCTCTTCAGTCATCCATGTTGGAGTCTACTGTTTCATTTCCTTACACATCCTGACTTCTCACATGTCTACTTTTCTGAGTCGCATACATTATTTCCTCATTTTCAGTACATCTTTTGCCTCATGAATTAAACCATTCAGTCTTCCTTTCCATGACTGAATTTACTTATTATCCTTGTCATAAAAACTGTTTGAGCCGTGAGATCTCTCATTTATAGTCCTACCAATCATTTTATTTACTTGCTTTGACCGATGTGGGATTCCTTAAGGCCCACTTTTCAACAAGTCTTGACCCATCGACCTCATCACACTATCAGGGATAAAGACTAGAGTTCTTTTAGTACCTTAAGACTTGCATGCCTTAATGGCTTGAGTCCTCTCACTAACAATCATGGGAATACATCAATGTCCCTTGATCGTTGGATCTTGCAAGTGGCTCGACATCAGCTCATTTATTCGCACTTCGCAAGATGTACTTAGGTACCTTAGCACTCATTGACATCAATGGCAAGTTTTCCTTCCATTGGTTAATAGAATCCATAAATGGTCGGTAATCCAATGACTTCTTTCCATGCTAGACATCGACACATTTATTCGCATGGTAAGAATTGTACCATCGGGTTTTGTAGCAAGTGAAGACTATACATATTTCATGACACCATCAATAGTTTGCAACATACTTCCAACCATATGAGAGTACCACAGTTCCACTTTTAGATTTCATCTTTTACTTCATTCAACCAAGCAATAGTTCATGTTCCTTCACTTCACAGTCCATGATCCAGTAGCAGCATCAACTACATTCCTCTTGCATAGTCCATCAAAATTTTAGGTAAATGAAGCTATGTTGTTTTCTAATCTTTAATCATGTAATTCCTTGAATACTAAAAATAATAAATTTGGTTCCTTCCTCGTAGATAGAAAATGCCTTTAGTTGGAGGTGGGGGGAGGGGGGGGATTCATTGCCATATTCTACATTCCATTACCTTTCACCAAGATGTTTCTCCCAACTTATTTTTGTTGCTATTTGATTCTAAATTCAAAATATGAGAAGGATTCAATGGATATATATATTAGTGGCTCATCGTTTTGAAAGCATGCACATGTTCAAGTAATGTTTATTAGAAAAATACTAAAATTAAAAAAAAAAGAGAAAAGCAAAGAAAAAAAGAGAAAAGAAAAGTCAAGTGTTGTTATACAAGAACCAATACTTTTAACATTCATGGTTGTTACACAAGAACCAACCATAAAAATCAACCATCACTCAAGTATCTCAATTCATGGCATGATTTGCTAAAACATAATCATGCAAAGCCAAGTTCAAGAAGCCAAAGGTTCAAAAGAAACTCATTGCAAAGTTGCACGAGGACATGCAACATGTTTAGTTGGGGGGGTGTTTGGCTTCCAAAATATCACACTTTTATCCTCTTTTCTTTCCACCATTTTTCACATTATCAATATTCTATCACTCTATAAACCATTCATTAATATCATTTTCATAATTAAATATGGGTTTAGCTCTAATATTTTCCAAATCATTTATTTTATGTATTTTGAGAGAATTTGTGATTAAATATTAGAAAATTGACAGATTTTCATTTATTTCTCAAATTTTGATGAATTTTGTAATGTGTAGGAATATGTGAAGTTTTCAACAAAATAGTTATTCAAGCCTCTCAAATATTTTCTCCAACATGTGGAGATTTGGAGGAGATTTGAAGATAATTATTCAAGCATATTCAAACACAACGGAATTTAAGACCAAAATCCGATGGATGCATTGTCTGAACTTTGACAAACACGTGTCTGTTATTCGACAACCACATTTTTTGTTTGTCGTCGGTGGGACTTCGTCGGATATTCGACTCCATTTCAAAACCCGTCGACAATTCAACAGAGTATCAAGCTAATATGGAGAAGTCTTTTATCCATTAATTGTCGAATTTCCAACTTCGTCTCGTCGAATGTAGTGTCGAATCAACGTCGGATATTCTACGACCAAAACTTATCAAAAGGAAATATTTTCGACTACATATCCATCTATAACGTTGAAGATATGATGGATATATGTACAAAAAAAGAGATAAAGACTGATGACATTTGTCATCAGTCTTATGGCATGATCATCAGATATTGTAGGATATCATGGCTATCGCCAAAATAGTCGTGTGGAGGATGCACAAAACGGGGTGAATGAATGAAGTGGTGCGTGCACCATGCAGACATGGGCGACATCACAATGCAGACAGTACGGGCGATCGTGAACCTTGTCGTGAATGAAGGAAGGAGGATTTGGGAGAACTAAAATTGAAGGGAAATATAAGCATAGTACGTCAGATTGGACTCCCCACCCCAGGAACTTGTTGTGAATTTTGGTTTTTTACTAGAGGAGGTACAAACCATAAGAAAGCATAACAACCATGGATTGTACCCGTGCGAGAGTTGTGGAACATAAGTCAAGCCTGTTCATGTTGGGCAACAGGGCAGACCCAGGTTTTATACCTTTAACTTCGCACCAACAAAAGACCCACAGTGTTGGCCCTTTCGGCAACAACTTGCGAACAGGTTTCAGTCTCACCCGAAACAGCTATGGGGTGCCGCAGAACCAGGTTTCTACAAGCAAAAGAGGGATATTACTGTACCTTTAGCCTTTAACAGATTATAAATATAAATCACAGAGCTTAACATTCACTTATTTAGCTTCACGGTTAGATAAACAAACTGTGCCTTGCGCAGCCCTTTACTGGGAATTAACAGCGAAGTTATTATCTAGCAGTGATCTTTACTTATCAGATTTATAGATATTAATGCATGAAAGAAAATAACAAAACACAACACAAAAGAACCACAACACCAGATATAACGTGGTTCACCCCCAGTGTAGGGGTTATGTCCACAGAACTGTGCTTTATTCAACTTCTTTACAAGTCACAGTTCTGATCTGCGCACTCAGCAACAGATCCTTTCAAGTACTTAAAGCCATGCACATAGCTGCAGGCCTCTGCGCACATAGCTACAGATCTTCTAATCACTATACAAAACCCTCTGCACACACAGCTGCAGAGGTCGTCCACGCACACAGCTGGGACTAAACCTTCTCTTACAAAATAGCCTTAGCTTCGCCTTAATTTCTCTTTCACAAAAAGCCTAACCTTACTTTTTTACAAAAGTGCTTATTTATAGTGCACATATTACAAAACCATGGTCTTAAACCATGGGCACCCCGAACCCTAAACCCTGGACTTAAATCATGGGTTTATTACAAACAGAGGACTTTTACCCAACCCTGACACCCCTAAGACTAATTTGAGCCGTAACTCCGCTTACAAATTCCAAAACCCCGCGGAGTTACCCGCCTTAAGGACCATTGGGGTGCATGCCCCAACAGGCCCCTAAGACTCACTAGTGGCCCGTCCTGGGACACTCTGCTGCTTTTCTGGTGGTGGACTCTCGTTGACGAAACCTGGTGCGCTGCTTGCTGAAACCCTACATGCATTTGTTTACGGCTTGCTCCTTTTCTTCATAAAATGCTGCTTGAGGCTTTCTGGATCTACCAGCGATCCCATCCCTTGATCTGCTTGCCAATCATCTGACCATCCACAACTTAGGGGCTCCAGACTTGTGTGTCAAGGTGCATAAGACAAACAGCCGCCTTGGTTTTGCCAAACCAGGAGGATACATCTTGGGACGCCTCAGAATCTTCTCGTGAGGCCTGGTGCCTTTCGTCGCTCCACATTAGAGTGAACTTCTGCGTGCCTTCGTTCGGTTTAGAGCGAACTTCTACCTGCCTTCGTCCTGGTTAAGCCTTTCTACATAGATGGATTGCTCAGAAGGTTTTGCAGACGCCTCTCCCTGAACTCACGTACTAACTCCTGGGCTTCGTGATCATTCGACATGGTCCTAACTGAAGAAACTCAAAGAAATGCACAATGCAGGAATCGCAGGCCGGTGTAACTTCTTATAGAATCCCACAACAGAATCTGCCATCATGGTGCATTAATGATGCCAAATCTGGTGGAGTGGCAGAGATCCTGTCCACACGGTGCGAGATTTTCCCAGAATCTCATTATTACAGGCAGATAAGGCAGTTCTCGTGCTGGCGCTGCCAAGTCTGGTTTGTCCCATCCGTCAGATTTTACACTGCGACACACCTTTAATCTTCGACATAACTACTAACTCCAGCTTTGCCTTGACAAGGACCCTCAACATAATATGAACCTTCGAACTTTTCCATCCTTCCACATGTCATAACTTTGAGGACAGCTTCATTATAGTCTAGCACCCAATTTCAACTGTTCTTGGTACTTAGAATTTCCTTCGTGGTGTTACTTCTGATTAGGAGGTCCTGGCCTATCCCTATACTTCTTTAAACGACTGTCGTTTACCATAGAAGGTAAAATTTCTCCATTCAACTTAGCCAATTGGACTGCACCACCATCAGTAACTTTCTGCACTATATATGGGCCTTTCCAATGTGTCTTGAACTTACCCGGGAACTTCATGAATTTGCTGTCATATAAGAGCACAAGATCACCCTGCTGGAACTGCTTCTTCTTGATGTGTCTATCATGCCATGCTTTTTCTCGAGCTTTCTGCACTTGCTGCTGGAACCTTGCAATAAATCTGTCCTCTTCAAGTTCCAGTATCTTTGTTAGCCTTTCTGTTATTATTGTTGGGTCATCCATCTCTGTAAAAGCAGATATTCGTAGGCTGGGAACAATATATTCCATGGGCATGACTGCTTCTTGCCCATAGACTAGCCTAAAAGGTGTATGGCCTGCCAATTTCTTGCAGGTAATCCTATAAGCCCAGAGTACTGCTGGAATTCTAAGATCCCAGTCATTTCTGTTAACGTTGCAAACCTTCGTCAGAGCCTGTTTGAGGATCTTATTAGAAGCTTCGATAGTTCCATTAGCTTGTGGATAATAGGCAGTACTCTTCTGATGATATACCTGAAATTCTTCAGTCAATACTTCAATAGTCTTATTTAGAAAATGTGGGCCCTGATCACTCATAAGGATTCTAGGACACCCAAATCTGGACAAGATGTTATTGAAGATGAACTTTGCAGCTGTAGCAGCACTACAATTCTTGACTGGTTGAGCTTCGGCCCAACAGGTGAGGTAATCCATTGCTGTAATAATGTATCTTGCTCCTGACTTCTTCGCGGGGGGATTGATAGGTCCGACAAAATCAATAGCCCATTTGTCAAAGGGTTGTAAATTTACCTGCGGAACTAGAGGCATCTCATCCCTCCTAGATTGTTGGCCCGTCCTTTGACAGATGTCACAGCTGTGACAATATTCTTTTGCATCCTTGTGAATTGTGGGCCACCACAATCCGGCTGTCAGAATCTTTTGTGTTGTAGCTTTTCCTGCGTAATGACCTCCTGCTGCCCCAGAATGTGCCTCAGCCAATATTAACGGCTTTTCGTGCTCTAGGACACATCTACGCAGTATTTCATCTGGTCCCATCTTATATAATTGTCATGCTATTAAGGTAAAGTCAGCTGCTTCTTCTGTTGCCTTGTCATCTCGGCGGGTGGAAAACCTGTAGACAAATACTGGACAATATCCTGAAAATAATCATCAACCATCTGGATGGCAAACAACTGGGCATCAGGAAGACCTTCATCCAAGCTGGTAGGGTCTTCTCCCGACTTGAGCCTCGACAAGTGGTCAGTGACCTAGATTCAATCTCCCTGGTTTGACTATGATCTCAAAATCATACTCCTGAAATAGAATCAGCCATCTACATATCCTTCCACCTAGAATAGGTTTGTTAACCAAATACTTCAAAGTAGAATGGTCAGTAAACATCTTAAAATGAGATCCTAACAGGTAATGTCGAAACTTCTGCAATGCATAAACCATAGCAAGACCTTCACGTTCTGTTGTAGTATATTTTTTCTCTGCGGTGGACAATTTCCTACTCGCAAAAGAAATGGGGTGATCAATATTACTGTCACCTGCTTGGGCCAATACTATACCCAGAGCAATGGAGGATGCATCGACATGCACATGAAATTCCTTATTCCAGTCAGGGAATACTAAGATAGGGGCAGTTACCATCTTTTCCTTCAAAATATCCAAGCTGGCTTGACACTTAGGGGTCCATTTGAACTTAATATCTTTCTTCAACTGCTTTTCCATTGGAGCAGTAATCTGAGCATATCCTTTAATAAATTTCCTG
This sequence comes from Pseudotsuga menziesii, assembly GCA_001517045.1. NCBI lineage: Eukaryota > Viridiplantae > Streptophyta > Pinopsida > Pinales > Pinaceae > Pseudotsuga > Pseudotsuga menziesii. The sequence continues at coordinate 34,158 of LPNX010742434.1, forward strand.
TAATATCCAGTATGACCAAGCATAGTGCGAAGTTGTTTAATAGACGTTGGAGGTGGCAGGTTCACAATAATAGCTATCTTCGTAGGATCCATCATCAATCCTTGTTTACATACAATGTGACCTAGCAGAATTCCAAAAGGTGCACAAAAGATGCACTTCTTCAAGTTCAAGGAAATCTGGTGCTGTCTACATTTATCCAGCATAAGTCTTAAACTAGTTATATGGTCTTTTAGCAGCCCAAATATAGTCCAATCATCAAAATATACTTCTAAGAATTTATGTATATGTTCCTTAAAGGCAGAGATGACTACTCTAGAAAATATAGCAGGTGCATTCTTCAATCCAAAAGGCATAACTGTATACTGGAAGGATCCCATTTCTGTAGCAAAGGTAGTCTTATAGCGATCCTCTAGAGCAATTCGGATCTGATGGTAACCTGAAAATCCATCAGTAAAAGAGTACACTTCTTGACCTCCGACATTGTCTAATACTTCATCTGTGAAGGGTGTGGGGAAGGGGTCATGTAGACAAGCATCATTCAGCTTCCTTAGTTCAACGCAGATTCGGATTTCACCTTTAGTCTTCTTCTCTTGTACCACCATAGGACTAATCCACTCGGATTCTTCAACAAGTTCAATAATTCCTGCAGTAAGCATCTTCTCCAGCTCCACCCTAACTTTTTCCTTATACCTAGGGTTCAGCCTATAAGGACGTTGTTTCACCGGCTTCACATCAAGTTTCAAGGGGATCTTCATGACTCCTATATCACCCAGGATACCTTTCATCTCTGAGAATTTTGTCAGAAAGAGGTCCTGATATTCATGGAGAAGTTGGGTCACTTTGCTTACCATTTCTTCATCCCAATAATCTCCAATGGTAGCATGCTTGGGCTGTTCTTCTGAACCAATGTTTACGGTCCGTGTCTTCAGGGGCTGTGTCACTTCAGGTGCTGCGACTGCTGGTCCATGTACTTCACAGTGGCCTTTTGACTCCGGAATAGCAATGTTGCACGGATCGTCATCCTCGTCAATTGCGAGGTTATAACATTCAACTGCATTTGCTTCTTGTGCCTTCCAATCTGGTTGGTATTCTGCTATCTCTTGATCATCAAACACCTTAGTGTGGATCACCCTAATAGCTATGTCCTGGCGAAGCTCGCGACCTTGCCGGTTTCGATCTGATTTTTTACAAACTGTCAAGCTATGCCTTCACGCCGTAGTCGCCCCAACAGTCCCTTGAGTTCTACCTGCAATCAATTACTGTGCATCATTCATTGGAATGGCATTTTAAACTTTAAATTAAACCAACTAACGGCTAATCCACAAGAAAAGGCCCGGTGCGCTACTGTCTCGTTCACCTACGGGCTCGAGAGAAAACACCAACGCCGGGAGACGAAAAAGTGAAAACCTGAGCTGCGGGCGGGAAAAGAACCAATCGAAAGTTGGAAGGACTTTACATCAGAAGCTGAAAGACTTTCCCAGTAGCAACGGCGGGAAGAAAAGACTATGCGTGACCCGTAGGCGGGAAAGCTTCTCAATTGGGAGTCGGAAGGTTTTACATTCCAGAAGCTTAATCAATTTGGGATTTGCAACGGCGGAAGAGACAAGGGCTAAAGACACGCGAAAAGCAGGCGGGAAAAGCTTTAGTCGGCAGTCGAAAGATATTTACATCGGAAGCTGAATGACTTTCCCAGCCGCAATGGTGGAAAAGGAAGGTTAAAGACACATGCGACTAAAAGACTGATAAGCATCGGTAGTCGGAGCCCTTTGTACTTCGGGTGCTTAGCTACTTTAGGAGCCGCAACAACTGGAGAGGAAAGACTACGACTTTCGATTGAACAAAAATGACGCCCGATCAATAAAACTCTTAAGTGTTCGGACAGCTTTAAAATTCAACAGTGGTCAAAATCCACTTCACCTTCGAAACATCGGCCCATCAAAGAACAATTAGCAAAAATTAACTCAAATCTACGACCCACGGTAAAATTCAAACACAAACAATTTCCGGAGACAGGCTGCAAATAAATCGTTAAAATCATCCAAAATTAAAACATGACCAAGAATCCACGAATAAAGCGACTTGAAGCAGCCTTCAATCCTGAGGAGGGGACCAAAATTTTAAGAAATTTGGGGAGAACAGTTGCAGCTGCAACACCAGTATATATACCCAATGCACTTCATTAAAAAAAACAAAATTTTGAGTTCTCTGAAATAGCGAACTGTCTGAGGAAATTCGATTGCTATCTGAGGAAGTTCATGGAGGATAGATGGAGCTATAATTTCGTTGGTTTCAAGAAAATTTCAAGGGTTGTAGCAGCAACAGCACTGAGGAAAATTCGTGATGAAGATGTTGTGAAGGTTGACCATCACCCCCAAATGTACATCAATTACACATCCAACCAAAAGCACATAATTAAAGAGCTTGTAATTTTTCGTTGGATGTTGTCTTTTGCTACCATGGTTAAAATAAGCAAAAATCATAGTCTTGGTCAATGACCAGAGAATGTTTCTTGGTTTGAATTGATGGCACTAGTGTAGTTTTATGTCAATGATACTTTCAAATTCCATGGTTAAGATTATTATATCATCAAACCAAATTCAAAGCATTATTCCATAGAGGTTCCCTTCTTGGATGCGTCGGCTATTTAGAGGAGGCACATTACTAATACAAGGGATGATAGTGGATCATGATGCAGGTGTGTGCAGGCCTTGTTTTGTATCAGCAGAGTCCACTACAACATTGACGTGGAAGGTCATGTTGCAGAATGACCTTTTACTTTACAACCCTAAAATGTTGGATATGTGTTACACTACTACTGGAAACTGGAATGATGATTAAAAATCCGAGTAATGATGAGAGGAAGGGGAGTAAAAAAATCACAGTATAAATCTTGCAGGAGACAGATTGCATTCTCAATCAAGAGAAATATATGTGGCATTGGAAACAATGGTTGGGAGATAAGGATGCATGGTATGTGGTTAAGACAAATTCTATGTTTCTAGAAGCCGAGAAGGATCTAATTTAAAACATGCTTTGTAGT
>LPNX010742434.1:44697-62265 GCA_001517045.1 Pseudotsuga menziesii
AATTATAATTTAAAAAAATTCAAATAATAAGATTTTTTAATTTAATATAATATACAAATTGACCTCGATGATGAATACCTCGAACGCTCGAAGTGTAAAACGTTCCCTAAGTTCAATGGAATCTTCGAAATGAGATATAAAAAAAACCAATATTAATTCACTTTTTATATACAGTTTTGATACATAAATATAAATTAGAATATATATATATATATACCTTCTCGCTATTCTCTAATTGCTTAACGGCTGTACATATCTTATCAGTAGTTTCTGGAAGTTATAATGTTCCTCCCACTGGAAGCAGTATACGCGTTAACAAAAAAGGCCTCCAATTCGCTGGAATTTGATAAAGCAATTATTGTTGAAATCACAATTTGGAGTGTTTGAATCACAATTTTAGTTTTCTATATATTTTTAAAATTAAATTTTTATTATAGTTAAACAATTACAATTACTGAAATTGCAAATTTATAGAAATCACAATTTCCAATAACATCTAATTTTCGCGGAAAAGACAGGGCGTTTTAGTTTTCTTTTACACTACTCGCTCGGGCTCCAGCCTCCCACCGAAAGTGAACATGCTCAGAGTCAAATAGATTCTTTGAAACTCCCTAAAAAAACATCAGTGACCTTGCGACTTTTTATATGTTCGAAGGAGTTTCTGGAAGCTTAAAAGTTTTTAAAAATAAAATAGATTCTCGGAAGCTTCGAAATGAGTTAAAAAACACAATTATTAAATCACAATAACCGTACAAATTTTGGCGTTAAAATCCAAATACATTTAAAATTGTTTATTAAAATCATGGCAGACAAGTCATTGCCAATCTATCCAGCTATTGAACATGGAACCTGATGCATTAGTTGTAGGCCCACCGGATTCCAAGGGCTACTTTCTGTAGACTCCACACTGAAAAGTCTAACACCTCGTGAAGACCAATGGCTTGGCAGCTGCGGGCTCCGAGCGTCCAACCAACGAGGCTACCCGCATCCGCTTAGTTACCTTAATTAGCGGACGATTTTTTGAATTTGTTTCTTTCTGTTTTGCTTTCTACAAACAAAGCTATGTTGTATACCAAGAACCAACTCTTTTATGTGACATGTCAACCTCCTCTTTACGTGCAATTATATTTGTCATATTAATTAATGAGAGTAGTTGAATTTCTGCATATTAATTAATGAAGAACTGGCGCGCTTGATATTGATTCTAGTAGACAATAACGGCTGAGCATGGTCTTTCCCTCTCATATAGACAATGTACCCATTTTAGATTCGTTTCTTTTACTTAACTAATGTTTCATTGGAAGCAATGTAATAAAAAGTAAGCAATATTTAGTATGCTACAGAGCATTTAATGTGGTTGCAACAAGCTTATGATTATGGGATTTCAAACCACTCAAAATCCAACGGTTATCAAGCTTGCTACAACCACATTAAATGCTCATTACATGAACAAATGGGAAAATAAATTCCACGCCGCAGTTGAGCACTCCCTAAGTAGGATAGGAATGTTTTTCTCCTCAGTGGCATCCACAATTTTAATCCCTTCAGTTGCTTCCTCCTCGGTGTCAGCGTTCAAAATTGAATCCTTCCCAGCCCTTCCAAAGTGTTCTAGCCCTTCCCAAAAGTGTAAAGTTAAAATTTCCCTTAAAAAAAATTTAAATCTAAATTTTACCCTTCCAGTTAGGAAGGGCATAATTTATATAAACTTTTCAAAAGAACAACAACATTTGAAATTACCCATCCATATAAATTTATCAAGATATTGAAATTCCTATTCTATAAAGTTCAACTCATCATTCAAAATATTGGAAATATGATAAATTATAATCACTCACTCACTCATGTGATGCACTCACTGCTTAGCTATGCAAGATGACCTGTAATCATTGAGGACTACGAGGCAAAAGCCATCGAGATGTGACTCTGACTCTTGAGTCACTTGGGGCTGCAATCTAAAGTGTGACAATCTGTCAACAACTATGACTATAACAAAAAAGAAAAACTACTAGTCTACTACTAGGCTCGAAATGAGCTAAAAAATTTGTGCCTGTTACCTATGTGAACCTCGCTACCAATGTTCACTCCTTTTTCATCAAAATGAAATTCAAAATGTCAGTTTGATGAGTCCTCCTCTACAAGACTTCATTTCTTGCATGAATATCCTGGACTGACGACAACTATAAACAACACTCAATGTCATGCAAATACAAATAATGGCATGTGGCTAGGATCACAAACTATGCAGAGGTCAATTTATGGATTGATATGGATAGGTGTCATTAGGCACACGATATGGAGAAACAACGGTTATTAATAAAATAAAATAAAACAATTGTTGGTTCAAGAATAGTCTTCAATTTGATGGGTGGCATGATCGTGATGTAATCTCCCTCCAAACATTTGTGGTTTCTCACAACATTTGTCCTCACCGCCACCAAAATACATATAAAAATTACTCATCTTTACATCCTCTTCCCTTTAAATCCTCATCTCATAGTCATAACTAAGGATTATTATGCATGCGCATCCTCGCCTGATAATACGAACTGGGTCAAGGCATAGAGACAACCATAAAATATTAAATGTGTCAAGATGCAAAGAGTAAGAGAAAACTATATGTAAGTCTTATATTAAATATACCATATAAGTCTTTAATTAACACTATCAACTGAGATTTGACAGGTTGGATTGTTGTGATCTTATTATGACTCCTTACCAATGTGATTGCAAGGAATTATTTGAAGGTGAAGTCCATAATTTTAGGTCTTCTTCCTCATTATCATGCCTTTTGGTAAGACAATAAAGAGGGTAGTGGCATGCCCCAACATGGAAAACAGTTTCAACATAGAGGTATACACATTAATTGTTTTCATTAAATAACGTAAATTCCTACCCGTGACTGTCAATTCAATGAATCATGGACTGGTACAAAACACAACAAATTTTAGAGCCCCGAGCCCTTAATTACTCACACCTAGAACTTTCTCAAATCTAGCCATTAATAAACTTCTTTTAGTACTTTGGTTCAATTTAAAAGGCAGATTGTTGAGACTCATACATACAGTGAGTTGCAGGGATTCAATTGACTTAGGTTTGATTACATTGCTCCTCCATCCCATACATGTATGCTTTCATGACAAGTGTTGAACAAAAAAATTTGATGCCCCGACCTTGGTTATGCTAGATTTGCTAATTTGCTTGGTATGTAGGTAATTGTTTTTTAATGCTTTCTGAGTTGTGTATTAATTTTTTTTAGGTGCCCAATCCTTATCATTCTTACATCTCTCAAGCTTGGATTGCACATGGATGCCCCAATATGAAGTGTGCTCCAAATGGAAAAAAATACAATAGAATAGTTGTTATGTTAATTAATGATACACATATGACAACTTAATGTGTTCAAAATAAGTTTTATTGAAAATCTATCTTTTTTTCATATAAACATTAAGGAGTGCTTATTGTTAAAAATTGTGAAAATTTAAAATAACAATATTTATATTTTGCATTTTTTTGGTGAAAAAGTTTAGTTAATTTATACGTGTCAATTGAAAAACAATTATTTATATAACTCTTCATCTTTGAAGAGCTCTAAGAATAAATGCCCTTCCAATTGAAATTAAGACCCACCCTTCAAATTTGATCACTGCTCGAAGTCCTCGAAGTCCTCATAATCCGGAATTCCATCGCCCTAGAAACAAGGAGCTCCTATGAGGGGTAAGAGATCTTGTCGTGCAACGATGACGACTCTCGTACTTGTTCTTCCACAAACCCTATATTTCTCCTCTATGGCGTTGCATTTCTTTGCAATCACGGATTATTTTTCTTTGCTTCGGTGCTCAAAATTGGATAAGGGTAAAGATGTTTTATGAGGAACTACGTAGGGTATCACAATCTCATCTAGTATTGGTATTATGAGTAGTCTTTTTATTTTAGGTTTAAGATTTTATTGTGTTTTTGGTTAAATTTGGTAAACTTTTGTTTGATAAAATTTAAATTTAGAAGTGTTTAAGTTGTTTTTTAGAATTCATAGATATATTCAAATAATCTATGTCATCGAAATTATACAATTTGAATATTTAAATATTCTAAAATATTTTAAAATTTTCTATCCAAACTCCAAGCAAATAAGACACAAACTATACTCTAAAAAGGTTGAAAAGGTTGAAAAAATAGAAAGGTTGAATATTTAGACTACACTTTTTCAACTAATTTTTTATGCATTATTTATGCTTTTATAATGTATATTTAATCATGCAAATATTTTAAATAATTAAGAAAACATGAATCCACACTAAAATATTTTAAGTTTTCAAAGTTTTTCGTTTTATTTCGAGTCTTGTTAGAAATCTCTATGGAAATTGCATAATTTGAGAGGCATCCAAATTTGGATTTTACCAAAATAAATTATTGGATTCTAACCAAAACCCACCATAAAGTTCAAGACATAGAATAAATAGGCTACTCCAAAAATGGGTACAAAACCCACCATAAAGTTCAAGACATAGAATAAATAGACTACTCCAAAAATGGGTAGTCTAAATATTCTATGTTTTTATTAATATTTTCTCGGCATATTTTTATTATTATTTTGTTTAGGTTTTAAATCTTTAAAAAATATTAGAATCACATATATTAGCTATGGAAATTGCATAATTTGAGTGGCATAGGGGTATTCCACGGTGTTGAATCTATTTATAAATTTAAAAACACAATTTTAGCACTTCTAAAATTGGATTTTACCAAAAATATCCAACCAAAAAACCACCATAAAGTTCAAAACATAGAATAAATACATGCCCAAATATACACAATCAAACTTTGTATATCCAAACTAATAACCTATCAATTGCAATCTATGAATCAATGGAACCATCTCCACAACTTATCTATGGGTCCATCCTTATTCTCATCACATTTGCTAATTTTAGAAAAATATCAATTTCTCACTAAAAACATTATATCATAACCTTTCAGATAATAGACAAGCTAACATTGTATGATAGCCTTTCAAATAATCGAAAAGTTGTGTCTTGATATATACTTTTATGCATGATGAATGAAAATATAAAAACAAGAGTCACGAGGTGGCAATGTCATCATAGTTGCTAGTAGCTATTCCTATAACACCAATGCTATAGGAAAAAAAAACTAGTTTGTTTGACCCGTAAGTAACTTTGACCATCCACTAAAGTTTAGAGAAATCCATTAATTTTTATTTTTGGTATAGACATCTTACATAATATCCACTTTGACATATGAAAGGCATGCATGATAAATTAAATTAAAGTGCTTGTTGACTTGTGGTTAGCCTTGTGTTGACCCCTCCCTTGTTGGTCCCATGTGGTGGCTCTTTAACTATGTAGTGTCTTGACACTTGTAGAGTAACCCTAAACTCAATAAAGACTTAGAAGGTAAATCCTTCTAGAGCTCTTTAAAGGGTTACAAACACAAGACTAAGCTTTTATTATGTGTAATTTGGTGAGATGTATAATTTGGAACAAGTATAGCTTGGTGAAATGTATTGGTTGGTTTTTATTTTATTTTGGATTATGTGTAGTTTGCATATCGCAGATCCCAAGAGGTCCCTTATGTGGAAATTGAACCCAAGAGATAGAACAATTACACTCACAAAATTGCTAATCAATCATGCAAAATTCACACCAAAGGAGACTGAAATTGGAGCATAACACTGATCTGTATTCAATAAGTGTACAATAGCCAACCTTGTGAAGTAATGGGCTGCTTCAATATATCATTACATGAGAGAATCGAATGCATAAATATGCCATTCGAAATAGTCAAAAAGTAGACTTACTAAATCTAGTCAAATCCCCCATAGGTGCATAAAGCAGTTTCCAAATCTATGAAGATGCTCACAAATTTGCTAAGTCAAGTGGGAAAGCTAAAGAGGGATGGAAAGGCAACTCATACATGCTTTTATTTCAAGAAAAGGAAGGAGGATGATGTGGGAAAAAAACAAGTCAACTACACCTAGTCTAGCTTTTCCTTTTGCCTTAAATCAGAATAAAACAAGGCAACTTTTCAGAAAAAGCAGATATGCGCTTTGGAGGATCTGGAATAAAGAAGACATGCTAAATTGGGTTTCCAGAATGTTTCCCAAGCGCTCCATGACTCATTTTTAGCATGTGTTGATTTCTAGGACCTGTAGAAGGCAACTGGCATAGAATGGAATCTATGAAACTAGGTAATAAGACAAAATTAATTAAAATTAATGTCTAAGGTAGGTAACTATGGGTTGATTATTCTAACACCCCCCTTAAGCCTGAATTTTTGAGTAAATATCAGAAAAATATAGGGCCTAGCAACAAGGCTTAGTCACCCTTTACATACTGCTTGTCCATACAACCAAGGAAAGAGGAAAAAACCCAGTGGGAAAATCCTCCCTTAAACATGGACAGGAAAAAAAAAATTTGGAAATATTGTCATCAATCATGCTTCATAGCATGATCAACAATTCCCAGTAGTGATTTGAGATTGCTGAAGGTCTTCTCACAAAAAACTTTGGTGAAGATGTCTGCTACTTGTTATGAAGATGCACATAAGAGTAGATCAATGGTGTCATCATGCACAAGCTGTCTGATGTAATGCATATGGATCTCAATGTGCTTGGTTCATTGTAGATTCGAATGGTGCTCTGATTATCATAGTAGATAATAGTTGAAAACTCTGATTCGAAACCACATTCTCCAAGTATCCCCTGCAACCACAAACATTGAGTTGTTGCATTTACAACTCCTCTATACTCTACTTCTGTAGATGAGAGTGCTATGGCACTCTGCTTCTTTCTTGACCAGCTGATTGGTCCTTCTGCAAGCATGAACACATATCCTGATGTAGAATTTATATCTGTATTGTCGCCTGCCCAATAACTGTCAGTAAACCCAATCAAATCAAGATCGGATTTTGCTTTGTAGAAGATCCCATGAGTTCTTCTGCCTTGAACAAAGTTTAGGATCCTTTTGGCTGCTCTCTAGTGGATCTCATGAGTCTGATCCATGTATCTCGAAGCCACACTAACTGCATAAGATAGATCAGGTCGAGTGTGTGTAAGATAAAGCAAACACCCAATCAACTGCCTATACAGTGTATTATTTACCATAGGAGAAGAACCTGCTTCTTCAAACTTAACTCCTGAAAGGGAGGGAGTCTTGCTTGGATTACAATATTTCATGTTGAACTTGTTTAGCAAATCCAAAGCATACTTGGACTGATGTACTTTGATTCCATGTTGGTATTGAGCAATTTCGAGACCCAAGAATTGGCTCAACAATCCCAAATCTGCCATAGAAAATGCATGGTTCATTGCATCCTTCCAGGAGGCAGTCTCTTTCTTTGAACTTCCTATAATCAGAAGGTCATCCACATACAAGACAATAATCATCAAAGAACCATGAATCAGCTTCAAATAGACATTAGGATCAGACTTGCATCAAGCAAAACTTAGTGATAGCAAAAAGCCATCAATCTTGGCATACCAAGCCCTGGGGGCTTGCTTGAGCCCATACAATGATTTATTTAACCTGCATAGTAAATATGGATTAGAAACAAACCCTTCAGGTTTCTGCATGTAAATATATTTAGTGAGATCTCCATTTAGGAAATCACACTTCACATCCATGTGATGTACCTCCCACTGCTTCGAAGCTGCAATGGCTAAAGCTAGCCTTATGGAGTCCATCTTTTCCACTGGTGCAAAGGTTTCATTGTAGTCAATACCATGTACTTGTGAGTAGCCCTTGGCTACTAATATTTTCTTATATTTCAAAGGTGAACCATCAGCAGCAAACTTAGTCTTGAAAACCCACTTACATTGAACTAGCTTCCTCCCTCGGAGAAGATCAACCAGTTCCCAAGTGTTGTTCTTTTGGAGCGAGATGAATTCTTCTTTCATGGTTGTTTGTCATCTTGGATCATCTGCTGCATCTTCATATGTCTATGGATCTGATTCAACCATCAGATAACACTACTCAGCAAATAGAGGATCTTTCACACAAAGGGCACTCTCAAATTGAGATCTAGTCCTCCTAGTGTCACTAGGATTTCCAGCTAGTTCCCCAGCTGCATGAATGGTCTTTGCTGCCCATTTTGGTCTTGTAGGACTGTTAGGATCTGAAATCAAATCATCATTATCAGACATATCAGAATCAACAAACTCATTAGTCTCTCCACTTACAATCAATGGATTTGGTGGTGAAGAAGACTCTCCAACTTCAACTGCTACTAAAGGCTCTTCTTGGAATTGAACACTTATTTCAATGAAAGATTTGTTAGTGCTCAATTTTATCAGTGTGTACCCTTTTGAATCTTCAGAATACTCAACAAATAGGCACTCTTGGATTTGGGGCTGCAAAGCCTTCCTCTTTTCAGTTGGAATTCTAGCCCAAGCCTTTGAGCCAAAAATCCTGAAATGGGTCACATATGGCTTGTGTCCACTCCAAGCTTCGAAAGGAGTCATACCGTCAAGCTGCTTATGAGGCACCCTATTCTAGATGTAGGATGCACATTTTATAGCCTTGGCCCAAAACTTTGGTGGCAAAGTCTTAGCCTCTGTCATGCAGGTTGCCATCTCCTTCAATGATCTATTCTTTCTCTCAGCAACACCATTTTGCTGTGGTGTGTAAGGGATTGAATGTTGCATCTGAATACCTGCATCTTTAAAATACTGAATGAAATCATACTTGACATACTCACCACCATTATCAGATCTGAGGATCTTGAGTTTCCTCCCAGACTGGTTTTCAACCAAGGCTCTAAAGACTTTGAAGAGGTCAAAAAATTCAGACTTATGCTTTAGGAAGTAAATCAAACAATACTTGGAAAAGTCATCTATGAAGGTCAGTGCATATTTGTCTTGACTCATGGACATATGAGGAAATGGACCAGCAATGTCACTATGGATCAGATCAAGAGGTGTAGAGGTTCTCTCATGACTAGATTTCTCATACTTGTGCTCTGGGTGTTTTCCTAGGATACAAGCTTGACAGACTCCCTTAGAAAACTTGATCTTTGGTAACCCTATCACCATATATTTTTCACTCAAATCAGAAAGATACTTGTAGTTAAGATGGACAAATATTTCATGCCAAATCTTGCTTGCTTCATTAGCATGAATCAAAAGAGTAGAGGGGTTTGAGTAGGGTAGAAAATGGGAAAACTTGTCTACCTTTGAAGTGTGATCTACAACACCTTTTTCTACGACTTTACCATTCGAAATCTCAGTGATTTCAACATCATCAGGGGAGAAGACGACATTCTTTGGAGACCCAGTATGATTCATCTGATACACTGACAAGAGATTAGAGGCAAGACCTGGAACATACAACACATTATTGAACTTACCATGGTCAAGATCAATCCTTCCCTTGCCCAAACTGTCAGTGAAAGAGACATCGCCAAAAACTATTGGTGGACCTTTTGACATGTCAATAGAGGAGTTCATGTATCTTTTTTCAAAACCATATGTCTAGAAGCTTCAGAGTCTATGACGAAGCTAGGTGAACTTGATGTGCCTGCAACCAAGGCATGTACGCTCTCTCTGTCCTCTGAATTTGATCCTCCTTCCCTCTTCTTTGAGAAATCATGAAAGGAGATGTTATTCTTCTCCAGGAGTTGGGTCAACATGTCAATTTGCTTCTTCATACAAGAGCTCTCAGGATGATAGCCTTTACTGCAGTATGCACACTTGCTCATTTCTCCTTTGTTCTTCTTCTTCTGGGAGTTCTTCTTGGAACCTTGGGGATCCTCTTGAGACTTGTTCTTGTCTCTCTTTTGCTCAGGTGGATTTTTAGATTTTTTCTTTCTTTTTGAATCCACCTTTGAATATCCAACAACCAAAGCTTGGTCTTTGGAAGGTTTGATGGTGCCCATTATCACTAACTTATCTTGCTCCTATGTGAGGGATTCCATGAACTATGCAAGCTTAGGCATCTCCCAGGCTCGAGCTATCAACTCGGTGGCATGGAAGGTAGAAACAAACACTGAATAGTCAGGACCAAGCTTAGAGAGTATGGCCAAAACTAGTTGCTCTTCCTTCTTTTCGATCCCACGCTATTTCAACTGCAAAACAAGGGCCTTAAACTTGGAAAAGTAGAGTTGCAATGATTCGAAGCTACTTGGACTCAAGGAAATCGGCTCATTCTCGATTTGATGTCCTCTCATCTCATCTGTCTTTCCAAAAATATCTTCTATCTTCTCCCACACTTCATTAGGTGATGTCAATCCATCAAGATGGAAGAGGAGGTCCCTTGAAATGCTCAGACACAAAAGACCATAGACCTCTTCCCTCATGTTGTGCCATTTAATTTTCTCTGCAGTTGCATTGGGATTTGCCTCATTTGACATAGTCACCCTGCAGAGACCTTTCACTCTCAACAATATCTCCATCTTAGCTTTCCACTCAAATAAATTGAATGGAGTCAAGATGATCTTCTGAGATTGGTCCATAGCTCAGAAACAATGCCTTCCAGTTAGCAGAATGCGCTCCCAGTCAATATGTAGAACCTGCAATAGCAATAAGGAAGGAAATAAATCGATCTACAAAGGCTCTGATACCATGTGGAAATCAAACCCAAGAAATAGAACAATTACACTCACAAAATTGCTAATCAATCATGCAAAATTCACACCAAAGGAGACTGAAATTGGAGCATAACACTGATATGTATTCAATAAGTGTACAATAGCCAACCTTGTGAAGTAATAGGCTGCTGCAATATATCATTACATGAGAGAATTGAATGCATAAATATGCCATTCGAAATAGTCAAAAATTAGGCTTACTAAATCTAGTCAAATCCCCCATAGGTGCATAAAGCAGTTTCCAAATCTATGAAGATGCTCACGAATTTGCTAAGTCAAGTGGGAAAGCTAATGAGGGATGGAAATAAAACTCATACATGCTTTTATTTGGAGAAAAGGAAGGAGGATGATGTGGGAAAAAAACAAGTCAACTACACCTAGTCTAGCTTTTCCTTTTGCCTTAAATCAGAATAAAATAAGGCAGCGTTTCAGAAAAAGAAGATATGCGCTTTGGAGGATCTGGAATAAAGAAGACATGCTAAATTGGGTTTGCATGATGTTTCCCAAGCACTCCATGACTCAGTTTTAGCATGTGTTGACTTATAGGACTTGTAGAAAGCAACTAGCATAGAATGGAATCTAGGAAACTAGGTAATAAGACAAAAATAATTAAAATAAATTTCTAAGATAGGTAACTATGGGTTGATTATTCTAACACCTTATAACCATAACACAAGGTTATGAAACAATTTTTTTTTGTATAGCATTGTATTTGCATTGATATAGAATGAAAAAATATATCAAAATTCAATAAAAATGTGTATATGTAAACACCAAAGATCAAGAAAATAAGATAAGTTCACTAAACTATTTAATTCTTCTACTAAAAGAGTTCCTTGTACCCTACAATAAAAAAAATTATACATCAAAGGTACATATATTTTTTGTATGTGAGTTTCTCTTCACAATAGACTTATAGGGTGGTGGATTATAATAAACATGAAACTCAACGTGTGAGTGGACTATATATATGCATGAGTGCATATGAAAACAAAACAAAACAAAAGCATCTTATATGGACTATGGTTATGAATATAATATAATTATGAATGAGTGCATATGAATAATAAAGAAAATAGTGTGTTTTTGGACTATAGGTATGAATATAGTATATTTATTAATGAGTGCATATGAAAACAAGAAGGAGAGGATATTAATGAGTATGTCGAAGGTGAACCACATAAGCTTCTGGAATTTGAATCTGGACGCCAAGTTGTTTCATCCTTTCAGCTAGCTTGTGTTATTGCGATGTGATATTTTATCACAGATACACATCATGCTTATCGATTAAGAATTTTAAGACTTTCCATTTCTCGCCGATGGATTTGAAGTTTTTGATTTTGGCCATGGCAGTGGATAGCCTTGTCATCGTCTTCCTACAGGCTGCTACATGTGGAAGTGAGATGAACATGGTGTTTTACATGCATGATACTTTTAGTGGTAAAAACATGACGCCAACTACAACAGAACAATAGTAATCTTAAACACAAGGAGTTGTGAGTGTATTACCTTTTTAGACTGTCTTCGTTGTCCTTGCACTAACAATGTAAGCACACATGAAGGGTTTTCAAATATCTCTTATTATGAGCTCTGCAGCTGAATTACTGAGTGTGGAGAGGTCATAGAGCCACACCTCCCCATTACACCTCCATAGTAAAACTAGATTTGAAAAGAAAGTTGGGTGCTTTGAAATCCTAGATAATCGGCAACACCTATAGAACCCAGTCTCCTTTCATGATGATTTCCAAGATTAAATCTATTAACCAAAATTCATGTCCAACCATCTCGATCAACGACAGAAACATACGTTGGTATCTACATGCGGATCGATGGTCTATAACATTTCTGCTAGTACTATTAAAAAAAGAATTTGTTTATTAATGTACAAAATAATAAGTGCACCCAAAAAGTCGAGACATTAGAAGCTTACTTTAGCGTTTCTCATTCTTCGTAAATATAATTTTCAACATTTTCTCAATTTTACAAAGACACATCCCAACAAATATAAATTTCAGCATTTTCACAAAGACCAGTGCCAGAATTTTGAAGCCTATATGACACTTTTTTTACATGAAATATACCATAGTCAGAATACAATAAATACAATGATCATTATTGTAGTTTTAGATCAATTTCGATTTGGACTCATGGCATACCAACAAACGAAATAAATCCAAAATATTTTCTTAACCTGACGAGTAGAAATTACGAGCACAATACCAATAGGACGATTCCGAATAACTTGTTTGGTTACATACCGCTCCTCGGAAAAATAATCAGTGCCCACATAAGTCCATCCGCAAGGAATCCTAATGTGTAGAAAACACTGTCATCCTTTGGAATTATGAAGTAAGGTCGGTTCATATAGGCCCCTAACACCAAGGACATCCCCAATCCAGTGAATGTATTGAACACTGACCCTGCATAGCAACCTGACATGGCAATATGCACTCCATCACAACCATTCGATTCCAGTGCAATATTTGATGTGAAAACACCGAAGGAATTACCCCAAGATAGAGGTGTTATAGTTAGAAGCAATGGGGATATGTCAAGGATTGTACTGAAGGAAGCCAACATACACACTAGCTCATTAGAAATTAGGTAAAACCACACAATGCTCATGACCATTAAGAATTATGTAAAACCAGACAATGCTCATGATGTATCTTGTGCAACCCAAGGGATTAGAAATGTAAGAGGTGGGCGCTCTGCCTTCATTGTAAAGAAAACAAG
Organism: Pseudotsuga menziesii; assembly: GCA_001517045.1. Classification (NCBI taxonomy): domain Eukaryota; kingdom Viridiplantae; phylum Streptophyta; class Pinopsida; order Pinales; family Pinaceae; genus Pseudotsuga; species Pseudotsuga menziesii. The sequence goes on from LPNX010742434.1 coordinate 58,033, forward strand.
AATTCCCAAAATATCGAACCCAAAATCCCTGCAATAACATATGCACATTCACCAATTCCAAAGGGTTGGATTTCCTGAGAATTCTAAAGGAAATCCAAGAGAACTAGTGCTAACACAACACTTGCAATCGCAAACACTCTGGGCCAACATGTCTCTTCAACCATAGGAATGGTCAGTCGACGCGGTAATAGCAATGACAATTCTAAAAGGAACAATAAAATACTACAGTATGAACGACGTGCCTTACCTTCCTCACTTTCATCGCTCCATCCCCACATAGGCCTTGGAACCTCTCGACTCATCTCCAATCTCTATTTTACATAGATGGTGTCATTATATTCACACCAACATTGTGGCAAGAGAGAGTGCAATGCCTCTGGATCATTCACCAATCATGTGCTTCGCACTAGATCCAAAAGAGGGCTATCAATGGAATCATCTTTTCACGAAGAAAAAATAGCTCCTCAAGAATGAAAATTGAGTTTTTGTCCTGCCTGCTTCCTCAAGAACTCCTTCACAACAACGAAAAAATGTATATATGAAATATATCAACAAAAATCCCAATGCTCCCAACAAATTGATCTTACCAACAATCAAAATAACACAGAGTGTAGCCATAGTAACAAGAAAGAAACCAACATCTTTGACAAAGCATCCATGATCCAGAGAAACAACGAAACTAGATACAAAGGGATAGATGGATCCAACTACAATACAGATGACAAAAACAACACCTCCTAAGACACTATTGAGCCCTAATTCCCATCGTCCGCGCCAATAAAAGACGCAATAATGGAAAACACATCAAGCGCTATGTTTCCCATAGGAAGAAAAGTCAAACCTGCAACTGTAAATAGATTAGACACCATCTCTAAAGAAAACAATAAATAATATGCCGCTGTATTCCCCAACATATATAAAAATGCCACAAGCCACACAACCAACACTGTATACTTGATAATTGCCCATCCTTGAAATGCACCATAGAATAAATATATATACTCAATAAATCCTCCCGAATTGCATTGGAAGTACATATTTGTCTGTCAGTAATTGCATGCATCATGCGATGAATGTGAAAAAGTAGGTCGTTTTCTAGGAAATAATGAGCCAAATAAGTATTTCTGATGATCGTGTTGAATCTGGAGAGAGGAAATAAATAGGTTTGGTTGACTAGATATCTATATATTCTTATGTGGCCAATGGGGATGGGCAATAAAACATTAATTCCCTTTTTTCCCCCAAACCCCCTTTCGTTTCTATCTTCGCTTGCAACCATTTAGTGGTATTTCACCAGCAACATACAATGACCACTTACTTGGCTTTATAAAGAAGCTGCATGGACTTACGTAGATAGCCAAATATGAATAGAAAAGATCTTGGTTCGAAGTAAAGATGAAGAAAAAAGAGCTTGCTTCGAAGCTTTTCAATCAAGGTTAAAAGTGTGAAAAGACCACGGTAGAGCAACACCAGAATATGCACTTGACTGATGGATCGGGTAGGATATGCAATTGCTCCACCAATGGATCATAAGGGATAGGACTCACCGATACAATATTTAGAGTGGCGGATGAGATTTGATATATTCACGCTCGTTATCATGATTCAAGTTCCGCTTCTCTAATATGCAAGGAGTATTGTCTTCTTCCCCCACAGCCGACACCACAAGGTTATTATGGCCTACTTCTGAACGAATTTCAGCAAAGCTACGAATGTCTTCCAACAAACTTTTTGGCAGATAATGGACTGCTTCTGAAGCATTTTCATGAAGAATACTCTAGAGAACAAAAAAAGCTAGATTAAATATTAAACGCACTTTCGTATTCCAATTTCCAACTATTACGAAGAGAAACTTCCTATGGCTTGGGTGTACCACAACAGACTAAATGACACCAGAAATCAATCCTTTCCAATATGCAAGAGCAATAGAGACATCTAACAATAAGGGATAAATCGTACCTTATTCCGGATAGTTGATGTAGATCCTCGCTGAGCTTTTCCAACACGCTTGTATTCACTATTGGCTCTCAACAACAGCAAACAAGAAAAGCATGCTATATATTCAAGTGCTAGGCCTACTCTAGCATATATAATCAATCATTTATAAGCAAATAAATACATCCATGGATACAATATTCATATTTATGCACATGTATTGGACATGAAATGGATATTTCTATTAATAAAAACAGAGATACAATAGTGACAACCTCTGTCAGCACTTCTTCGAACTTGAGAAACTGAGTCCTCCACCTGGGCCTCCTCCACTGCAATCCTCCATCTCTCAATGGCAAGCTTACAAAGCAAAGGCAAACTTGGGAAGAGCAGCATTGTGTGATCCAAAGGGACAAATGGATACAGACTCAAGCATAACAAGTGAGGAAACAACGGACTATAGTTTCTTTTCTCTCAATTTTCTCTTCCTTCAATTTATCTAAGAGGCTCAATATATAGCACTCCAGATAGGCAATGGAGGGTCGAGTCTGAGCATTCTCAAGCCTATATTGAAGGAAAAGAGTCAACATATTTAGGACTATATGAGGAAAACTCCAATTTTTTTTGGCTTTATGCACATTTCTCGATGTACACGGGTTTTGGCTCAAAAGCTGCGTATACACGCGAGTATATCTTTAAAAGTCGTGTATACACATAAACAGGTGTTTTTTGGGGAGTTTCTTGGAACATCAAAGTATAATATGGGAAAATGGGGTCCAAAGAGTATGCAGAGGGACATAGAAGGCCATAAATATGTGATCAACTAGGTGTGGTAAAATCAGCTATAACATATTCCCCCTAATGTGTGAGGTCAGAGGGGTAACATGATGGTCGAAATACATTATATCCATCCCAAAAGTGGAGTAATGAAGATCCAGGTGGAAGAAACAACCCCTCATCAGTACAATACAATGATAAATCTCTGCATATAACTTCAAATATACATATAGAAATCCCGGATACATAAGAGTACAATGGCCATGAATACGAATGATATACAAATTTCATGTGTGGTCATCACCACATACAATATACAATGAATCAAGATCTCCATAATGGTAGAAGATAGTTGGTATACACTGGAATCTGGTCACAAGAGATGACATCTCATGAATACTGGCACGATCAAGGAGGTAGCATTTGTGGAATGTGATTGCGGAAAGGAGTTTGCGAAAAGACGGTTGGGGACGACTCAAATGTGTAAATTGAGTTGCGGAACCAATATTGCAGAGAAATCAATTACAGAAATTGAGTTGTCGAAACTCAAGCATACAAAAACGTTGATTGTGGGAGAAGAATTGTGGAATTCGGCTTGTGGAAAGGGATTTTGACCAATGTTTCAGCCTGAAGAAGAAGACTTTAGGTCTGCTAGCTTTCACTTGCCATCACTTTGTCCTCTTATAGCCATTATTGGGAAAAAGAGAGGAAGGTGTTGTTGTAGATTTTGCAAGGAAAAGGTGGGGGTATTTATACTCATTTTTCATTGTCTTCACATTGTGAAGTTGTTGGTTTAACCCATTTGTGGATTCAAGCAATGGTTTCTTTCCATTTTCAGCCACCAAGTGTTATAGCGGATTTCACCACACTAGGTGAATCACACATTGTATGGCCTTCCCCTGTCTCGCTGCAGACTCATTATTCCCTATGGACCATTTATTGTCTTTTGATATATCATTGACCATCCCTAAAAACATTAGAAAAATGATATACGCGGCCTTTTCCCCGATAACCGCGTACATACGCGGATATTCCCTCGATAGTCGCGTACATCGAGATGTGTGCATAATCCAAAACTGTTGGACCGTTCCTTGACTTGGATCCGACTCATATGATTCCTGGCCTTCCATATTCCTTGAGATTGCACAGATTCGACCTTTCAGTATCACTTTGAAAAGCTATATAAGGAACCATTGAGACATTGAAAGCATAAGAGAGAATTGAGAGTATCGAAACTATAGTCCATTGTTGCCGGAACTATACTTGAGTCTGCATCCCTTTGTCCCTTTGGAGCACTGTTGTGTTCTTCCCAAGCTTTCCTTTGTTAGTGAGATTTCTATCGGAGTGATGGAGGATTGAGGTGGTGGAGGCCCAAGTGGGGGATTCAATTTCTCCAGTTCGCAGATGTGCCGTTAGAGGTTGTCACTTGTAATCTCTGATTCATATTAATAGAAATATCTTTTCCTGTCCAGTAATGTGTATTTGAATGAATGATTGCATCCATTGGAATATGTCAAATGC
>LPNX010742441.1:0-10782 GCA_001517045.1 Pseudotsuga menziesii
CAATACAATAGATTGACACAAGAACATGTGGAAACCAAAGAACAAATTCAAAGTGAAATGTATATTGCCTCCTAACAAAGCTTTTTCCTATAGACACATGTTTATGATTGGAATGTTTTCTGGATTATCAAGAATGGGAGTGAATGTACATTTTTGTCATTACGTAGTTTATTGTAACTGTGCATTGTTCTCAAATTTATAACTGATATCTCCATACAATCGTAAAATCTATAAAAAACGGGGAACATTACACATAGAAACATTCTTCGCCACACATGTATAATCACACTTAAAAGACTGAACCATGAATATCTCAAGAGCCTTGATATGAAATATTTTTTATACCATGAAAGTTATAATACAAAAATATAAGGCCTAGATCTATGGCCCGTCAATGTACATGTATCAAAAACATATTTGATGTACATGTGCAAACAAAAGCACATATGTCCTGGACCGCCCCCCTATACTCTAACTCCGGATTGTACATAAAAATACATATTTGTCCTGGACTAACACATCAAAATTCTTACTTTCTCTTGTTTTTCCCGGACCCTGATGCTCTTCGGCTCTGTCTACGACCACTGTGCATCTCTGGCGACTGCAAATCAATGACAATATTTCTTGATTAGGCAACTAAGCTAGTACTGTCCATCAATAACAAAGTTTGAAAATTTAAAATATGACTCAATTGTAAATCAAACAAAGACTCACTGCATTCGTCAAGGATATAGGTGCCTGTGGTGTCGAGGGTGTAGGTGCCTCTGGTGTACTTGACCTTGCAGCGAGCCTCCTTGCCATGGTTGGCTGCGAATAAAACAAAATATGTCAATTATCTCAAGAATTATCAACATGTACATGAATGAGAAAGTATTAATCAATTATGTAAAAAATGAATATTTCACCTAAAAAACCATTTCTAGGAGATGATGCTGGTGCTCTTCAGTAGTAAGAGGAGCCGTAGGTTGAACATCAACCTCAGTTTCATGCACTAATGGACCAGGGCATGGCTACATTCACCAAATGATTAAATAGTTAGACATCGTGCATGTCCAGAAACAATACAAATGAAATGTACAATTACAAATATTCAAGTAGATGTACCTCACTGTGACTTATCCCTATTGTAGATGCCGCATTGACAGCAGAATCAACAATCCCACTAAGGTTTGGCATGGATGACTCTACATGCTGATGCTGTAAACATGCGAAAATAACATTAAGAAAAAACACTTGTGAAGTGAATACATAGCTAACCAACAACTGCCATTGGAAGTGTGTACATTACCGTGGGATGAGTAGGTTGATCCTCATGCACAGCCGCTCTGTTCAAGGAAGAGGGACCTCATCTGGTGTAAACAAACCCCTTATCTATGTTTGGACTACTGGGATATCTATATCAAAGAGGTGGGGCAGGGATCTGTGATGACGTCTGCATTCATAAAGTGTTACCATAGTTAGACATGGATTTGAATAGATGGAATAATATGTACTGAAAAAATAACATGCTGTAATATACTTACCCCTTCCTGGGACATATCTCCACCATGGGAGTGACCGCTTCCATCAATTTGGTGCTCCTCTTCAGATGCGTCTAGCATTTGCAAGTTTAAAAATTATATTTACATTAGCGATCTCTATAAAGGAGTGTACAGTAAAAAATTTAAATAATTTGAACAAGATTCAATCATAACCCATGTACTTAAAATTTAAGTAGTCATAAATACCACCTTGGACTATGTCGTTGATATCTTCATCTTCAGCATCATGTTCCAAGTGGGCTTCCTGCAACTTCAAAAATTGTAAATGTTAGACATTTCAATAAATTAATCAAGACTAACACATGCATTAACAAAATTATACATGTAATAACAAAATGAAAAGTGTTTAAATATGTTAGATATAGTATGGAACAATTAAAAATTGAGTTGAATAACAGAGTTTTAAAACAAAGTCCTTACCTGACCACCAGTCATCGTAGTGGAACCATGTCTTGGTCCAGGACCATAACAGGGTCCCCCACATGATGTGCAGACATGCGGCTCGCTCTGAGGCACATCAGATGTCAGTCTATCCCCACCAACAGATGTCCCTCCACCACCAGAAGCTGGTGGTTGTACATCAGTAGAGGAAGAGGGCGCTCTCTGGTCAATAGTGGCCATGTGTCGAGAGACCATCTCAGCTAGAGTAAAAAATGCATTTTGTGTCTGGGCAACCATGTCATGTGCAGGAGGGATGTCTACCCTCGGTAGCTGGGCATGGGGTGCAAGTATCTGTGGATTGGCATCTCTATGCCTAGCATGGGGTCGATGTTGGGGCATTCCCCTACCAACTCCCTAGAAGCCCAACATGTCAAAATAGTTGACATGTTTCCCCATCACAAACTCTGCATACAATTTTCGGAGGAAGTACATCGGTACTTCCCTATTGTTGTGAGGGGGGATGTCAAAAACCATGTACCACCTATCCATCCAGTTGTCTCTGATGGGTGGAAAAGTGCACCACTCAATAGAAATATGTGGCCTACTGATCTCCGGGATGTTATCCGTCCCAGGCACTCTAAACAATGAATAGATGGCTTGTTTTGTTATTTTCAGCTTTTTTACCTCATTGTAACTCAAGCCATCAGCATACTGTTGCCTTTTTCTCTCCCTGTAAGATGCGATGCTATACAATGCATCATTCGATCTTGCGATTGTATCAACAATAGATAATAATGAATCTGACAGGGAGCGGCGAAGCTCATCTCCACCCCTCCAAGCTGAACCTATCTCTCTCAAATGGCCAATGAACCTTAGTATCTCTGCATTGTTACACTCCATAGTAGCCACTGCAATCATAAATACAAATAAAATATCATTAGAAATATAAACACATGATATAATGACATATATAAGAACTGAAAATTGTATAACTATTAACATATAAACTAAATCTATCATGTAAATTTAAAGATTGATCTTGAATTTTACAGTAAAGAATAGGCGGCATAAGATATTTAGAGTGTTAGTCTATTCATATAAGCTATTTATTGTTAATGAGAGGGGATATTGTTGAATGAAGTTGGTAATCAATTTCTAAGCCATTTATTAATAATGAAGATTATTATCATTTTGATGAGGGTGATATTCAACAAATATGTAGGAGCTATGATGAGGGTGAATTTCTAACCCATCCTTATTTATTAGTGATCATTAGTCTCTCATGAGGTAAGAACAAGATGAGTTAACCTGGTTTCAATCATTATACTATGCCTACACCGAATAAAAACTTAAAGGGCATGTGGAAGCATGACACCCTTGGTATCAAATATGATTACTAAACATCCATAAAAAAAGAAGAAGGCATATGTATTTCATTCATTATGAAGAAAATTTGAAGAAAATGAATATGTATTGTTGATTGCCATATAAGTGATGTATGATTTAAATGTTTAGGTAGTATAAATAAGAAATAGGAGTACAATCGAAAGTTGTGCCTAGAATATAAACTAAATATTTTTTATTTAGAAATGACTCGCACAAGTGCACACATATCATAAGGAGAAGAAAACTGAACCCAGAAAACATATGAAAATAGGAAAGTGTGTAGAAGTGGGTCAATGAAATAGAATGAAGTTGATGAATAATATTTATTTGGAATTTAAAAAAACATCACTTGTGCATGTAGTGTCACATGGGTGGGTGAATAGTATAAAAATATGTAATAAATTAGTATTTATATATTCATTTGAGAAATGCCTTTAGCTAAAGAGATTATAAAAGAAAGGCTTTCAATCTGGGCAGATCATATATTTTCACCTTAAAATTGGATGATTGTTGTAGTGCCAATATTTTTTGGTGAATTGTTGATGAATTTGGTCTAAATTTTGAGTTACTATTGAGAGGTGAGGTTCCTATCAATCTTCATGAATATCCATTCATATGAGTGAAGATTTTACCACATTGATATTTCAATTTATGGCAGCCTAGAAACTACTGGTTACACTCTTCCCATGAATCATTTCATCTACAGCAGCAAAATCTTGAAATTCTTCTCCACATGAAGACCCATGACTATATACTGTCAGGAGAATGATGATGGAATACAAAAGTGGAAAGCATGAGGGTAGTAGAAATCATGGAAAGATGTATACATGTCTTTCCCTTGATGATGACATTGCCAAAACACACTTATTATTCTTGTGGGATGAGTATGGAAGTTGTTATACTGACATTGCTCTAATTTTGAAAGCAATTGAGTTAGAATTTTGAAAGTAATTGTAGACAAGGAAAATAAATTGATGTAGAAAATGAAAAAAACATGACAAAAATTGAAGAAATTACCTCACAAAGGGAAGGTTGAAATCCAAAGGAGGAGATGATGGGCTCAAGCACACCCAAAATCGCATATGCACAGTTGAGGTTTCGTTTTCTTCTTCCAATAGCCGCGCCGAAAATGAGAAAGGGACAACCGCGGCTGGTTTAAAAATTAAAAACAGGTTTTAAGAATCACGCTCCCGTTTTAGCAAAGAAAATCGTGCACGCGATTTGCTTTGCTAAAACGGGAGCACGATTTTGTTTACTAGCCTAGTTGGCATGACCATTGCCAGCCTTGGGACTAGGCTTGGCAGGTTCGGTGTTTCTTGGGTTGATTTCTTTTTTTTGGATCAAGAGTGAATGACTTCACTCCACCATTGCATCTCAAGGGTCCCTCAACTTCTTGCACACACCCAGTAGTCGTCCCACCGCCCCAACTAGAGAAACCCTCAACCACTATCCCACAAACCAAAGATCCTGACTCGACTTTTGCAGGTACACAGGTGCCGACACAAGTAGAGAAAGAAAAGCATAAGAAGAGGAAGGAGAAGCAAAAGAAGAAACATCATGGAAAACCATTAAAGGTTCAGATTAGATTAAAGGATGCAAGCTCACTGACTGACACAGAGATAGGACAACTCCTCAAGACCCTAGCAGCAGAAAAAAAGACAAGAAGCGAGCAGAGACAGAAGGAACTCGACGACCAGAACGCACAACAGGTCGAGTTTATCAACAAATGCAGGAACCTGGCCCATTTAGTCATGTCGGGCCTCGTAGAGATCGACACAGACAAATCGCTCGAAAGGGCATATCAGTTATTTGAAACCATGGCATTGGCCCTCAAAGCACAGATCCAGGAAACAAAGGAAGAACAAAAAGAAGAAACTGCCAGATTCTTAATGGCACAACACACCACCTTCACTGAAGCTTATAAAGTGCTACAAGATCACATGGAGGAGTCTATCATAACTGAAGAAATACAGAGAGACTGTCTTGCTTACTATGGGCAAGTATATCAGCAAACTCGAAAGACTCGATAAGGGATCCAGGCATTGGAAAGTAGAAAAACCACCGAGGAAGCACTAAGGACCACAATAGAAGAACAAATAGTGCTTGAAACCGCCAAGCTGTAGAGACTAGAGAGGGAAGCACATCAGTCGATGCAGCAAGCTATCCCCAATTTAGAAAAAGTCGACATCATCTATCTGTAGATGAAACGACTTATAGAGACTGCAGAGGAGAAGGACCAGTTTATGGGTCCCGACATGGAGAGAATCGCAAAAGTCTCCATTTCTGAAAAGATGTCAATCTTATCAAGCCTGATCACACTTACTATCGACATCGAGAATATTTTGCAAAGTTGGATAGATTTCCAACATCACCTCGCAGTAACAGCACCAACCATTATCGAAGTCTGTGTACAGAAGTGACTGACTATCATACTTCACAACCCATGAAGACAAGGCCAATCATAGTAACTATTAAGACCGGAAGAAATTTTGTACCTCCCTATTTCTTTGGGACAAAGAAATGTTTTGTTCATGGGGGAGATGTAGAAGGAGCAATTCGATAAGTCGACTTGAACGATAGCTGACTTAGTCGATCAGCCGACTAAGTCGTTCAATCGAATAAACTAGAGATTAGGTCGGCCACCTAAGGTCGTTTCGGTTCACCGAACCGACAAGTAGTTATTTTGTAACTGTTTTGTAATCATATATATTAGGCTGTTGAGCCAGATGAAAACTTAGTTCAATTCTCTGTATTGTATGGACTCATTCATGTAATATAATCTATTAATTCACCTACTTGTTCTTATCTCTTGTCTATGTTTTATATGTATGTTTTAGTATGTATTATTGGTAACCTTATGTGATCTGTGAGATTACAACAGGAGGCATGGACAGGTAAAAAGGTAAAATACTCATTTATGAGCACTTTTGGTTGTGAAGCATCTGTCCATATTGATAAAGATGATAGAACAAAGCTTGAGGCTAAATTCAAGAAATGTACCTTTATTGGATACGAGGTTGATGATTTTGGTTATCGCTTATGGGATCTTAAAAATCACAAAATCATTAGGAGTAGAGATGTAGTATTCAATGAAAAGGTCATATACAAATATCAGTTGCAGGGAAAGAAAGGAGAAAAGGAAAACACAGAGTACACAGTGCTTGATGAAATGAAATAAAATGAAGTTCTAAAGGCACCAGAAAATCAAGAGCAGTAACAGGTACCTGAAACTTCTGCAACTGTAAGAAAGTCTACTAGGTTAACTAGACCCCCTAAAAAATTCTCTCCTTTACTGTATTATTTATTGATGACTGATTCTGGTGAACTAGAATGTTATGAAGAAGCAATGCAGGTAGAAACTAGAAAGAAGTGGGAGCAAGGCATGGATGAGGAGATGGACTCATTGGTAAGAAACTAGACTTGGGATTTGGTTAAGTTGCCTGCAGAAAAATGGCATTGCATAATAAATGGGTTTACAGGTTGTAGGAAGAAGATGGAGGCAACAAGCGGTACAAGGCTAGAATTGTTTTAAAGGGGTTTGCACAAAAGAAGGGTATAGACTTTGATGAAATATTTTCTCCTGTTGTTAAAATGACTTCAATTAGAACTATTTTAAGTCTAGTGGTAGTAGAATATTTGCACCTTGAACAGTTAGATGTAAAAACAACCTTTCTCCATCGGGATTTGGAGGAAGAGATTTATATGCAATAGCCACAGGGGTATGAGGTAAAAGGTAAGGATAATTTGGTTTGACGTTAAATAAGAGCTTGTATGGCTTGAAGCAAGCTCCAAGGCCGTGGTATTTAAAATTTGATAAGTTTATGACATAACAAGGTTATGATAGATGTCATTCTGACCACTGTGTTTATTTCAAGAGGCTAGATAATGGAAGATATATTATCTTGTTATTGTATGTGGATGACATGCTTGTTGCAGGGTCTAACATGCAGGATATAAATGTGCTCAAAAGAAAACTAGCTAATTCATTTGCGATGAAGGATTTGGGTGCTGGAAAGAAAATCCTTGGTATGAGAATAACAAGAGACAGAAAAAATTGCAAATTGACGTTGTCTCAAGGCAAGTACATAGAAAAGGTGTTGCAGAGGTTTAGAATGTAGAATGGAAAACCAGTTAGTACACCTTTAGCTAGCCATTTCAAATTAAGTAAGGAGATGTGTCCAGAGACACATGAAGAAATAGATTACATGTCCAGGATTCCCTATTCATCATTAGTTGGAAGCTTGATGTATTCCATGGTGTGCACAAAACCAGATATTGCACATGCAGTGGGAGTTATGAGCAGGTATATGAATAATCCAGGTAAAGAGCATTGGAAAATAGTACAGTGGATTGTCAAGTATTTGAGAGGTACCACTTCACATGCATTATGTTTTGGAGGTTCAGACACTGTTCTACAGGGATATGTTGATGCAAATATGGCTAGTGATAAAGATAGCAGGAGGAGCACCACAGGGTATGTGTTTACTGTGGGTGGAGCAACAATAAGTTGGATTTAAAAACTGCAACAGGTTGTTGCACTTTCAACAATGGAAGTAGAGTATGTTGTTGCTACAGAGGCTAGTAAGGAGATGATTTGGTTGCAGAGGTTCATGGAAGAATTGGGTAAGAAGCAGGAGAATATTAGGCTGTACAGTGACAACCAGAGTGCCATTCATCTTGTAAATAACTCGGCCTTTCATTTGAAGACTAAACATATACAGCTCAAGTGCCACTTCATAAGATCTGTTCTAGATGAAGAATTGTTAAAACTGAAAAATATACATACTAGCCAGAATCCTACAGACATGTTGACAAAGGGAGTAATTGGAAAGAAACTGAGCTCCTGCTCGGTTTCTGTTGGCCTTCAAGCATGAAGGTGAAAATAATAAATTTTCCAAGTCCAAGGTCCAGAGTATAGTCCAGCAAGTGCAGTAGCAGTGGAGTTGCTGTGATCAGTCTCCAAGTGGGAGATTATTGGTTATGGAGCCTGATCTTCTAGATCCATAGATATTATTCAGTTGTGTTTGTACCCCAGGTGTATTGTACACTCATTCCCCATGCCCTGGGGTTCGGGGGCGGAGCCCCCGATAATTGTTTTTGGGATGTGTGTTAGCCAACAGTTTTGCGAACCCATGGTATTGGGTTAACCGTAGTATTTTCCCATGGTATTTCCCCTATAAAAGAAAGAATTGTAACATGATTGTGTATGGTATTATTTTGTATTGTAAATAATCTCTGTGATTGTGTGGGAGAGACTGTGAGAGCACGAAGAGGAAGAGCAGCGGTTTTGCTGGAGGATGTATCCCTTCATCTTTCTGGACTATAATAAAAGGACTGGCAATTTCTTTGTGGACGTAGCCCATTGTTTGGGTGAACCATGTTATATCTGTGTCTCTCTGTAATGTGTTTAATGTGTTTTGCATATTTTTTAATGATTTAACTATATATGTGTTATTGCTATGCGGTCCTATTTTCTAACATCATGTTCGACATCAAGACATTGTAATCACATGAATAGAATCATACTTTGTGGAAGATGAGACGAAGACCCTAGGTATCTGTTAAGCGCTCATTTATTTCCCCAGGTTGCGATGGAGTATTTGTATGAGTCCTAGCATGGATCCATATTGTATGTTCATGGTTGTGCTCAAATTTGCGTCTATATGACATAGATCTACATTGTATGTCTGGTAGCTATGTCCAAGTTTGAGTCTTCTTCGCATGGATCTATGCTGTATTTAAGTAGCCATGAAGTTTTTGTATCTCACATGCATCTGCGTTGTATTGGTCGGCATCCATGTTGTAAGTCATTTGGGACATGTATAAAAATGTAAAAGGCGTTGCAGAAAGTTTTTGATGCTTGAGAAGTTTTGACCATTGGACCTTTTCCTCGGGACTACACCTTCTTCTATCAAAGTATTATGCCTATAGTTTCCCTCTAGCCATCATACTTTGGGGGGGATTCTGTTACACCTAAATTTCGTCACCATCATGTTATGAGATAGGAATTCCCTTATATGCTCCAATCCCTCAAAGTTTTCCCTAGAGAAATGAAAGAAGAAAATTATCCCCTTGCATTTTTTCCTTTATTTGAGTTGGTAACGCTTCTTTTACATGTGAAAAGGGAGGTGTCACCGCTCTTTCCCTTCATTACAAGGGCGTTACCCCCTCAACACTGCTTTTTCTCTTCAACAAAAGCATAATTCTCGAGTTTTAAAGGAAAAAAAAGCTTCGAGAGGCTTCTCAAAGCTTGCCTCCGTGGAGCCTCATCCCTGTGGTTTAGGACCAGCTAGAGCTCGAGATCCTTCATTTTTGGATCTCCATTCCACCTCACCCATGAGATCCTTAACCATGCTTATCCTCCCATTCCTTTAATACTGGCTCATCCCCCATGGGAGAGAGGAGGAAGAATTGTGTTTAACACCCAAAATCTATCAAAATAATTCTTAAGCTATTGGAGGCAAGGTGAAGTTAGAGGCAAGGAGCCATTAGAAGGAAATCTCAACACCAAGGCATAAAGGTTGTAATATATCCAATCATTCTTAATAAAAAATGTCTTTTCTTTCCCATATTTAATGTTTCATGTGTATGTATTGTTTGATTCCTTGGTCACAAGAATAGATCTAGTTTATTATATTGTATGCTATCATGTTTTTCTTGTTATCTTCCATATTTTACAGGTTCTTATGTGCTAGCAGAGGAGAAATCTTCAAGAATAGTGAGGACATCCTTTAAGAGAAGTATTGATGCATTATATTCAGGTAATTAACTAGATCTAGGGAAAGTTTAACATTTGGGTTTGTGTTTTTTTCTAGACTTGTATCATTCATATCTAGGGAAGCAGCTCCTGTTCACAGGAGGTGAGGATTTCCAGCTAACATAGACCATATCTAAAAGTAAAATTTCAAACAGAAAACTTCCCAAGCATATTTTCTATTGAATGATATGAAGTGTTGGTTATGTTAAGTAGAGGATATACATAGGATTTGTTCCATGCCGCAAGCTTGATTCAATGTTGAGCACTTAACAAAAAATATATATGAGTTCTTTGTTCTTGATTTTTTTTTAAGGTTAAGAGCTGGAATTAATTCAATTTTTTTCCAAATTAGAGACATCGACAATAATCTTGTTTCTATATAATAGCAAAGGTTACTAGTTCTGTGTGATGCTACTGATGATGGTAGTGAAAGGAAAGTGCATGAATGAGGTGAGATGATGTAACCAAAACTATCCAAATGTCCTCACATGAACATATGGTTTAAATGAGACTAAGAGGATTCCCTTGGGCTCATGCAATGCTTTTAAAAATATGGATTGAAATTTGATCTTCAAGGAGGATAATCATCTCACAAAATTGTAAGTTGCAACCAACTAAGACTTTTGGCATGCATGTTTTTTATTTTTATTTTTGAATTTTCATTCATTCCTTTCTAGTAGTCACAGTAACTTGTTTTAAGAGGAAAGAGTGATATAT
>LPNX010742451.1:0-87209 GCA_001517045.1 Pseudotsuga menziesii
CAAGAACAACTCCACCAAAACATGTCTTCAATGCCCCAAACATTTTGAAAATTTTGGACCTAATGGAATATAGCAATTCCTTCGTAGAAGTGATGGAATTTTGTGCTTCAGGTGATTTATATTCGTTGCTAACAAGGAACAACATCTCAAATGAATCGAATAACGGGAGTTCAAGATTAATCCAAACTGTTAAAGAAGGTTCTGGGAGTCCATTGCACCCATTAGAGGCAGACTGTTTTATGAAACAGCTTTTGAATGGTGTTCAATACATGCATGATCATGGTATAGCACACTGTGATCTGAAACCCGAAAATATCCTTTTCCAACCTAATGGGTTGTTAAAAATTTGTGATTTTGGTACTAGTTCAGTTTTCCAGACTGCCTGGGAGAAACACGTCCACTTCCAGAGTGGAGCCATGGGTTCAGAGCCATATGTGGCGCCTGAAGAATTTATAAGAGATGCAGAATACGATCCGCGTCTGGTAGATTGTTGGAGTTGTGGTATTGTTTACTGTACAATGGTCATGGGACAGTATCTTTGGAAAATCGCCATTCCTGAAAAGGATTCTCTTTTTAAATCATTTCTCAGTGAAATTAAAGATGACGGACAGTTTTATCTATTTGAGGAATTAAGACATGTTAGTAGCGAACTGAATAGGTTGAGGAAAATTGCACTATATAGAACGTTCCAGGTCGACCCCACGAAGAGAATCACCATTGAACAATTACTACAAAGCTCCTGGATGAGGAAAACAAAATGCTGTGTAGTTTATAGACCCTTACATACCAAGGTTAGTAAATAAGGATATACAAAACAAAAAATGCTTAAGTATTTATTATTACTGATACTGTAAGTAAATAAATAGACTGACTGAATAAATATATGGGGGTTATTTGCTCTTGTTTTATAAACAGAATATATATGTAAGTTTTTAGAAGATCAAAAGATCGATGTAATGTAGAGGCATGGAAACAATATTAAACATTAACTCTTTCCAGCTCTTCTCTACCAGCTTTGCTGTACAGAAATTCATTATACTCGTTACCGTTCTTCCACCAGTACCAATAAATTCCCGCAGGTATTAATACATATAGAAATTGAGACTTAAATCTTCTAAAACTATTGAATACAGCGTTATGGAAAATACCTTGTAATGGCTTTTGAGCATATGGAGACACAGCATATGAGGTTATACCTTTTTGCTTTGGACCACCCATGTGACCCCACCATCCCATGTAAGTTTTACCGCTTGGAGGACCCATTATCGTAGAAGTTTTTGTGTAGTGTTTTGTTGATTATTTGTATTTAACGTACGACAACTTACTCTTAATCGGACTTGCTCAAGTAAACAATGTTCGAGAGATGAGGTTGTTGCTTTTCCTATTATTATATGAATAAAATTTGGGGGGTGGCTCAAGTTTCCTTCTCGTACTACCCGTAATTTCCGATCACGCATTTCTTCATTTTCATTGGCTTAAAAAAATCCTTGGACTAGTCACGTGGAACGGTAGATCGAGAGATATTATCTTAAAGCTTATACTATATTATATTGGAAGTATATAGTTCTTATACATGGTCCTTATCTAATTTGAAATCTAATGTTTTATCGATTAGCGTTAGTTCTATTTGCTTCTCTTGTAAACTTTGTTCAAGAACGCAGTTAAGACATCAGCTTTGAAGCCACGAGACTCATCGACCTGAGAAATTTTGGCCTTCAAATCCTTGGCAATAGACTCTTCATATTCGTGGTATAGCTGTTCAATTTTCAAGTCATTGAAAATCTTTTTGCATTTGGCTTCTGCGACTGAGTCCTTCTTACCGTAATTTTCGTCTAAAGTCTTTCTTTGTTCTGCGGAAGCAAGTTCTAATGCCTTGTTGATTACCCAAGAACATTTGTTATCTTGGATATCTGTACCGATCTTACCGATCTGTTCTGGGGTACCGAAGCAGTCTAAGTAGTCATCTTGAATTTGGAAATATTCACCCAATGGAATCAAGACATCTCTGGCTTGTTTCAAATCCTTTTCATCTGTGATACCGGCAACGTACATAGCCAATGCGACAGGCAAGTAGAAAGAATAGTAAGCAGTCTTGAAAGTAACTATGAAGGAGTGCTTCTTTAGGGAGAACTTACTCAAGTCGACTTTGTCTTCAGGTGCAGTGATTAAGTCCATCAATTGGCCCAATTCGGTTTGGAAGGTGACTTCATGGAACAATTCGGTGATATCTATGTAGTATTTTTCGTTTCTGAAGTGAGATTTCAAAAGCTTGTAGATAGCAGCCTCTAACATGAATGCGTCATTGATGGCAATTTCCCCAACTTCAGGAACCTTGTACCAACATGGTTGGCCTCTTCTGGTAATGGACTTGTCCATCATATCATCGGCGACCAAGAAGTAAGCCTGCAACAACTCAATGCACCAACCTAGAATGGCAACCTTTTCGTATTCTTCTTGCCCCAATTGTTCAACGGTCTTGTTGGAGAGAATAGCATACGTGTCCACAACGGACAAACCTCTATTTAACTTACCGCCTGGAGTGTTGTAGTTCAATGAGTGGGCATACCAGTCACATGCTTCCTTAGGCATACCGTAAGCCAAAAGCGATGCGTTCAATTCCTCTACTAATTTAGGGAAAACGTTCAAGAATCTCTCTCTCCTAATTTCTTTTTCCGAAGCCATTTCTACGTAATATTTTTGAGTTTATTGTGCCTATGTCAGTCCAATACCTGTTGGTTGAGTTTTTAAAGTTAAAATGAAAACTGATAGAAGAACAATCTATCATAAAGTATTAGTTTCGACATGCGTTTATATATATTTCCTGCCGTTGCTTCCTCTATTTATCGGTCTTTTTCAACAAGGCGTTTCGTTTAGAACCGACGAGAAGAAGCTGACTTCGACTATTGAAAAAAGAATGCTCAATGATATTGCTTGTCACTTCATCAGTATTTAAAATATGTGTAGAGGACGGTGAATATACCGCTTAGAATACCTCACACTGTATATCGCAGTAATAAGGACAGTATCCGTACTTTTACAGATTTGTCACGTGATCAATATCACCTTTAACGTTTTTTTTTTTTATTCACTGCAAACATGTGAAAAATTCCAAGAAACTATTAGAATTATTGATAATTTGGTGATTATTTATCAGAACGTAAGGTCACGTTGGCAGCTTTTCAAAGGGGCTTTCGAACGTGTGATAGAAAACTGCATAGTCGTGCTGTCAAACCTTTCTCCTTTCCTGGTTGTTGTTTTACGTGATCATGTCGAAGAACCAAAGTGTGAGTGCGTCGGAAGATGAAAAAGAAATACTGAATAACAACGCTGAGGGCCATAAACCTCAAAGGCTTTTTGATCAAGAGCCTGATCTCACAGAGGAAGCATTGACCAAATTTGAAAACTTGGATGACTGTATATATGCGAACAAGAGGATCGGAACATTTAAGAATAATGATTTCATGGAATGTGACTGTTATGAAGAATTCTCAGATGGCGTCAACCATGCCTGTGACGAGGATTCTGACTGTATCAATAGACTTACGTTGATAGAATGTGTCAACGATTTGTGTTCATCTTGTGGTAATGATTGTCAAAATCAGAGATTTCAAAAGAAGCAGTACGCTCCGATAGCCATATTTAAAACAAAGCATAAAGGTTATGGCGTAAGAGCCGAACAGGACATAGAAGCCAACCAGTTCATTTACGAGTACAAAGGTGAGGTGATCGAGGAGATGGAATTTAGAGATAGGTTAATAGACTATGACCAACGTCATTTCAAGCATTTTTATTTTATGATGTTACAGAACGGAGAATTCATTGACGCCACAATAAAGGGTTCGTTGGCCAGATTTTGCAATCACTCTTGCAGCCCCAATGCATATGTTAATAAATGGGTTGTTAAGGATAAGCTACGCATGGGAATATTTGCTCAAAGAAAAATTTTAAAAGGTGAGGAAATCACTTTTGATTATAATGTGGATCGTTATGGTGCTCAAGCTCAGAAATGCTACTGTGAGGAGCCAAATTGTATTGGGTTTCTCGGTGGTAAGACTCAAACAGATGCGGCATCTTTATTGCCCCAGAACATCGCCGATGCCTTGGGAGTGACTGTTTCCATGGAGAAAAAATGGCTAAAGTTAAAGAAATTAAGCGGTGAGCCAATAATAAAGAATGAAAACGAGAACATAAATATTGAATTTCTTCAATCATTGGAGGTCCAACCTATCGACAGCCCAGTGGATGTGACGAAGATCATGAGTGTATTACTACAGCAAGATAATAAGATAATTGCATCCAAACTCTTGAAGAGACTTTTTACTATCGATGATGACTCTCTTCGCCATCAGGCTATCAAACTACACGGTTACACCTGTTTTAGCAAAATGCTTAAATTGTTTATCACGGAACAACCTCAGGTAGATGGAAAAGGAAACGAGACTGAAGAAGATGATATAAAGTTTATAAAGGGAATTTTAGATTTTTTGTTGGAATTACCAAAGACAACTCGAAACGGTATTGAGTCGTCACAAATTGATAATGTAGTAAAAACTCTCCCTGCAAAGTTTCCATTTTTAAAGCCAAACTGCGATGAGTTATTGGAGAAATGGTCGAAATTTGAAACATATAAAAGGATAACGAAGAAAGACATAAACGTCGCAGCCAGCAAAATGATAGATTTGAGAAGGGTGAGATTACCTCCAGGCTGGGAGATCATTCACGAAAACGGTCGCCCATTGTATTATAATGCAGAACAGAAAACGAAACTACACTATCCACCTTCGGGATCATCTAAGGTCTTTAGTTCAAGGTCAAATACACAAGTAAATTCTCCGAGTAGCAGTGGAATACCAAAAACGCCTGGCGCTTTAGACTCTAAGAAACATAAGCTGAGTGACGAAGAATATGAGAGGAAGAAACAAAAAAGACTGGAATACGAAAGAATTGCGCTAGAAAGAGCCAAACAAGAAGAATTGGAAAGCCTGAAGCAAAAGCTAAAGCTTGAGAATGAAAGAAAAAGCGTTTTGGAGGACATTATAGCGGAGGCCAACAAACAGAAGGAGTTACAAAAGGAAGAGGCCAAAAAACTAGTGGAAGCAAAAGAGGCTAAGCGGTTGAAAAGAAAAACGGTCTCCCAGTCCCAAAGACTAGAGCACAACTGGAATAAATTCTTTGCATCTTTTGTACCCAACTTAATAAAAAAAACCCCACAAAGTAAACAATTTGATCATGAAAACATTAAACAATGTGCTAAAGACATCGTGAAAATCCTAACTACAAAGGAACTCAAAAAAGATTCTTCAAGAGCGCCGCCTGATGACTTAACCAAAGAAAAAAGGCATAAAGTTAAAGAATTCATAAATTCATACATGGATAAGATTATCCTCAAGAAGAAGCAAAAAAAGGCGTTGGCATTATCATCAGCATCAACAAGGATGTCTTCTCCTCCACCTTCAACATCATCATAATTAACCAGACATGCATAGTTGGGGCTTGTTTCACGTTTTCTGTCCCAAAGGAAGTCTTGTACTTTAATTGTAATTGCGATTTGTAATAAGTAATTTTTTTTGTCTTTACCGTTTATTTCTTTATACATTTTTGGTGCATATATTTAAATATCCGCATTAGTGGGCTATCAGTAGCACTGTAATGATAGGTAATGTGACACATCTTCTCGACAGATATTATTCTTGAAAAAATCGTGCGTTTCAAGTGTCTTTATTTTTTTGCTGTCAATAGAAGTGTTGAAATGACTTTGAAACGTAATTACCGCATCGGGAAATTTACATGTTAACTGCAATGAAAACAAGGAATATACGGGGAACATATAAAGGGTCAGCGTCGTTGACTAGTCTGTCATTTATATTGTGCTTGTACATAGGACTACAAAAATTCAAAGAATTACGACAAGAAACATGACTACTTTAGCATCAAGTATTGAGCATAAAACAAAACATCTAGCCGCGCCCTTCGAGAACGATGAGAACCCTTGGATGAAAAAATACTGTTGCCAATGCAAATCATGTAAAATGAGTGTGCCTGTCCAACCTTGGCTGCCAAGGTTTTTTGTTTTTGGAATCTTGTGCCCCGTTTTCTGGTTGGTGAATCTTTTAGCCTGGTGGTTCTTACAGTATTGGCAACCACATGAATTGGAATTCCACGACTTGCAAGAAGACGAATATCCAGGATTTTATGAATATGAAGCCATAACTAAAAGAACGGTGATACCCCTAAAGGAAGAAGTCCTCCAAGAGATTCGCGTCATGCAGAATTTCAGTGATAGCAACAGCGAAGAATATTACGAGAGCAAAGACGGTATGCCGTCGTCTTTCCTAAACGTGAACACGGAACAAGTCGAGGACGAGAATGACACCTTGAAAAAATATCGTTACGCGTTTTTGAAGAAGGTAGCCCACGATGTGCTGGAGTCGCACGATTTATTACGTAAGACCTTCCGCAACTGGAATTTACGGTCTTTGCTTGGCCTCCTCATTGATTCTATACTCATAATATTCGTAGTTCTCCTATGTAAGAAAAGCCGTTAGGTAGATCTAAAGACAGAAAATGATATCAGCCTCTTTCTTTTCCACAGCCTCCATTTCCCATTTTTGCTGTATCTGCAAGGGTTCCTTTTTCCATTTTTTTTTTTTCAAAGTCTTGGCTCCGCCCTTTTCTTTTGTCTATTTTGCCGAGCTTAGGTTATTTATAAACCTGAAAATCCTCGAGAAACAATCCTTATCGAAGGAAGCAGCCATAATAGAACATACTCAAGTGCAAACATTACAAGCTTAAATAAGACAAATGTTACAGAGTATAGTCCTTTCCGTGTGCATGTTTATGTTGCACACAGTCGCTGCCAGTGGACCTCAGTCGTACCAAAAGTTGGATTTCACTAATGTTGGTTTTACAGGCTCCTACGTAGATGTGAATAAGTTTAAAGATATCACCAACAATGAATCGTGTACTTGCGAAGTGGGTGACAGAGTATGGTTTAGTGGTAAGAACGCTCCACTAGCAGACTATTTATCCGTTCATTTCCGTGGACCATTGAAGTTGAAACAATTTGCTTTTTACACATCCCCTGGATTTACCGTCAACAACAGCAGAAGTTCTTCTGATTGGAACCGTCTTGCCTACTATGAGTCCAGTTCCAAAACCGCTGATAACGTTACCTTTCTAAATCATGGAGGTGAAGCTTCCCCTTGTTTAGGAAATGCTTTGTCCTACGCTAGTTCTAACGGTACTGGCAGCGCCAGTGAAGCTACCGTTTTGGCAGATGGCACTTTGATTTCTTCAGATCAAGAATACATAATCTATTCGAATGTCTCATGTCCAAAATCAGGTTATGATAAGGGTTGTGGGGTTTACCGTAGTGGCATTCCAGCTTACTATGGGTACGGAGGTACAACAAAAATGTTTTTGTTTGAATTCGAAATGCCTACTGAAACTGAGAAAAATAGCAGCTCTATTGGGTACTATGACTTGCCTGCTATTTGGTTGCTAAACGATCACATTGCAAGGACTTCTCAATATCCAACCAATGCCAACTGTTCATGTTGGGCTAGTGGATGTGGGGAATACGATATTTTTGAAGCTATGAATGGTACGGAGAAAAACCATCTCTATTCTACTTTCCACACTTTCCAAGGTATCGAGGATTTGGGTACTGGTATCCAATCTTACGGATACATAACAAGAAATACTACTGGAACGATGAAAGGTGGTGTTGTTTTTGATTCTAGTGGAAATGTCGTCTCTTTCATATCCGATGCCACTCCATTCAATGGAACAGTTTCTGCTGATACTGTTAACGATTTATTGGCTGCAATTCCAGAAAACGAAACATATTCTTCTCAATTGATGAGCATTTCTGCTACTGCGCCTTCGACCACCTCGAAGTCGAATGGTGTTGCTTTAACGAAGATGCAAAACGGTGTATGGTATTATATTTTGGCCATATTCACTGCCTTCACGCAAGTGGTTTTGATTTGATTTAAGTCATTGTATGGTCATATTATCATCATCATTTAAATTTTGATTTGACACTTGATTTGACACTTCTTTTTTTTTTTATTTATGTTTTGTTTAACTGACGGTGTTTTTTTTTTTACGTTATACTGATACATATATAGACGTGATTTATTTAAATAAAAAGTTCTATGAAAAAAAAAAAAAAATTAAAAAAAAAAAATCTTTGACTATTCAATCATTGCGCTTAAGCGTATTCGTTAACATTAACGATATACTCGTAAACAAAGGCAATGGCAGATAAATGACCTGGGACATCCACGTGTTCATTAACCGAATGCAATGTCTTCAGTAAATCAATATCAATGATAGAGCCAACAAACCTATAAATGTTCTTGGACAAATTCCAGTAGTATTTAGTATCGGTGTTACCAGAGAATAAACCAGTAGTCACATAGAACTCTTCGTTGTTTTGTAGAACACCGTTTTCAAAAACATCTTGAATAGTACCTGCCAAAATGTCCCAAACAGGGCCTGAACTTGGCGAAAGTGGTGCTGGTTCCAATTCTCTCAAGAGAGTAATGTCAATGTGACCTAAGTCGGTTTCAGGGATAATGTAATCGTCACCGTTCTTAGATAAACCATAGCCATACTTCTCAGCAATCTTTTTCGCATATTCTATGTTTCTTTCAAAGACTTCAGCCACAGAAGAATGTAAATTAATTCTGTGATTGATCAAGAATCTGGTAGTTTCGGGCAGAGCATTAGCTTTAACACCACCATTAATGATATCAACAGCTTGTGTTGTTCTTATTAAGCTGCGCAAATGTGATTGGTTGGAAATGTACTCAACAAGCTTGTCCTTCCTTCTAGGACAGAATGGTGCGCCCAAAATTGTCTTCTTCACATCCTTACTTAAAGATTTAGAATGTTCAGCAGCACATGTCAACAATCCATAGATTGGATTGTCAAACTCAAATTCGTAGTCAAATGGGTTGGCTTCAAATTCAGTAATCAGTTCTGAAGCGATACCGATCGTGGTATGATCAGGTGGGACAGAGGAATGACCACCATGGCCTAGAATGCTGACTTCGAAGTCGACATAGCCTTTTTCAGCGTTGATTGGAGTGGCAACAAAGACATCCTTGTCGACTTCCATGATACCTTCACCCTCGTCAATGATACTGTAAATACCATCATCACCATATCTTTCGTGAAGAAATGAGGCTAAGCTGGCAGCACCGAGGGTGCCGCTTGCTTCTTCATCAAAACCAAGCGACATAACAATAGTTCTGTTGGGCTTGAATCCATCTATCAACAGTTGTTCGATAGCTTCAAACTCGGCAATTAACAAGTTCTTACAATCGTTAGAACCACGCCCCCAAACAAAATCTGTTTCTGGATCATAGTGACCAGAAAATGGAGGGAACTTCCAGGATGATAAAGTTTCGTTGTTTACAGGTACAACATCTTGATGGGCCATTAACAATAATGGTTTTAGATCAGGATCAGAACCTTCCCATGTGTATAGAAGACCCAGCTCATTGACTTTCTCCAATTTCAAATGCTTGTGAATATTAGGGAAAGTCTTCTCAAAATAGTCGTGTAATTCATAAAAATGCTTATAGAAATCCGGATCATCTGCGGGGTTAGGGTTTTTGTCTTGGACTACAGTGGGGATTCTAACAGCATTGGACAGTTTCTCAATGGAGCTGTTTCTAAAGGCAGGGTCATGAAGAATTGTGTCGACGGAATGTTTGAATGATGGACTTAATGGTTCAATCTTCTCACATTTGGGTGAGTGCATGGGACCTTTTCCATGGTGTGGACGCTTTGCCTCATGAGGTGGTGCTGGGTGGAGACCCGAAGTGAGGAAGAAGGTGCCGATGATAATAAGGGCAACTATTCCACTAATAAAGGCTCTGTGCCTTTGCCATAGGGACTTTCTAGGGGCCTTCTCTACTGGTAAGGCGATCATAATGTAATTGTTAGATGAATGATTCCTTAATGTGATGATGCAGGATTAGTTTTACAATGGGAAGAGACGTATTTGGGGTACCCGTTTCTTTTATATGTCATAAACTTTCTTGCCCGACCTTGGAAGGCTGTATCGTATTTTGCCCAAAGGGGAAAATAAAAGGCCGCTATGATAAGATAAAGGTGGCGAGGCTGAGATAACAAGAAGATGTTCTGAGCATTGAGCATTTAGGATAACAGTGCACAAGATCACGCGGTTTAATTCGTCACGTAAAGCTACTAGGAGTGGGTGTTTCTAGTAGCCTGCAAAAAGCGTCGTTCTAAAGAAACTTTTTTCAATGACACATTTACTGAAAATAGAAAAAGACCATCTATTCGTAGCTGATTTTCAAAATCCGTATGGGAAATCAGAAGTTATGGAACTGACAACGTCGTAGGAACAAGCGATATGCAAATCCCGGTGTCGCTTTGTTTGTGTATCGCTAAAAGCTTATATGCAATACTCACGAAGGTACTATAATCCCTTAGACTAGGTCATCCCAATTCTTTGTCTTTATCAGTAAACTCTTATCTTACCTTTGGTCTCAAACTGGTATTTTATTTGCTGAATATTAACTACTACTAGGGATTACTCGTAAAATTATGAAAAAAGTACCATATGAACTCCAATAACGATAAGTGATCAATAGGGAACAGCAAGTTTCTTCTTCTTTGCAACGTCAAGATTGATCCTATGCTTTTATAATTTCCCTACATGATGGCAGTCATACTCCAATTAAGTGCTACAAGAAAGAGGCCTTCGCAACAACTGTGTCAACGCTTGCAAGTACTAAATCGTACTACAGCAACAGTGGTATCTCCTATAGTCAGTTACATAGTAAAATATTCAGAGGTCCATTACATAAATATATATATATATATGTAGAGGCATCCATCCATGTTTGTCGATGCAGCTGCAAGCACCCAACAAGGACAGATGACAGCCAACAGTCGTTGACTAACGTAATGGGCCACTACTAAGAAGCATCCACCGCCCATGCCATGGTTGGAATCATGACAAGTCGCCCTATATAATGCCTTCGTTCTTTAATATTGACGCGCCAAATGTGGCAATACGCGATATTTTTTTCGTTCGTGTTTAAATAAAGAGCAATATAACACACCCTTCACCATTCTTGTAGAACATCGTCTACCAGTAACACAAGTAAAAATGGCCAGCGAAACACCAAGAGTTGACCCCACAGAAATCTCCAACGTCAATGCTCCTGTGTTTAGAATAATAGCGCAAATCAAATCACAACCCACTGAATCTCAATTGATTTTACAATCGCCAACCATATCATCGAAAAACGGCAGCGAGATTGAAATGATTACTTTGAACAATATTCGTGTATCTATGAATAAAACATTTGAGACCGACTCGTGGTATGAGTTTGTTTGCAGGAACAATGATGACGGCGAGCTAGGATTTTTGATTCTAGACGCTGTACCATGCAAATTCAAGGAGAACGAAGATTTAAGCTTAAACGGTGTGGTTGCTTTACAAAGACTATGTAAGAAATACCCAGAAATATACTAGCTAAAATCGCTTTTATTCTTACCTTTATGTACTGTTGCCTCTATATGTCTTCCCTTCATATAATAAATTCCATTTCTAAAAAAATTGTAGTTGTGTTTATAGATGTATAGATAGATAAATGAATGTGTACTTGCTGCCTTAACGCCTTCCGCTAAAAACTTTTTAATATTTATTTTATTTTTAACCTTTCCTGACTTCAACCCTTACTGTAATGATGATAGTAGAAGCCGTCTATTTTTCATACTTTTCTCATGTTGATTTTCCTTGCAGACAAAGACAATCTCTTGGATGGTTTGTACCAACCACCATTATCTGAAGGCATAGATGCAGGAGTAGCGTAGTTTACCCCCGATGATATCGTATAAGACCAGCCAGGAGTTATCGTAGTTGCTTGCTCTGGCAATGACCCAAAGGTAGAGTAATATGTCACAGCACTAGTGGCAAATTTCCTTGTCCATGTGGTAGCGGTCACTTTAGTATTTGGCTGCATTTGCATTGGAGCGAAACGCGACGTACCAGTCTGCTTGGTGTACGGAACAGTAAATGAACGACTGTCAATAGTAGTGGCTTGGGCGTTGTTTGTAGTGGTTGTTTGGATAGAAGTCTGGGGAGTAGGTTCAGTTGTGGCACTATATGTATAAGCCGTAACACCGCCCATGGAAGTCAACTGGAATCTTGGTGTATAATGGATAGTGTAACCTTGACCGTCCACCTGGGCAAAAACTTGAATGTAATATTGACCGTTCCCAGTTAAGGTCGAAGCAAACTCAGCTGTGTAAGAGTAAACTTTATCATCTTGTGTTAGCTCACTTGGAGTAATTTTACTGGCAAGTACGGCCACACAGTCAATGTTGTTATTAGGACCAGTACAAAGACTGAACGTGAAAGTTGAAATCTTGCTTAACGAGGGATATGCCCCATTATCCATCCATTCAACGGGAACAGAGACAGTACCGCCACTTGGACTGAATGTTGCCTTGGAGCTGGGGGAAACAATATTCACATCTCCCAGCACAAATGAGACTAAAAACACCAAAGCACATATGATGGAATTTCTTTGTAAACGCATTACCTATAATATGTCACAGTTGCTGATTCTCTGAGAAGGAAGTAAAAAGCGAAAGAGTAGATTCCTAGTAATCAAAACAAAGTGTGAACTGCCACTTTTAGCGCTTCTTGGAACTATCAAACTGGAGCAAATCTGGCTTCAAGAATGTTTTGAGACTCCTGTTCTATTCCTGTATTATCCTTGAAGATCTTTTTCGAGAAAAAAAAAAAAGAAATGTAAATAAAACACCTAATCGTCAAAAGTGACATTATATTGAACCGCCGTGGTTACGATGGAATAATGGTCAATACGCAGTTTAGATGGCATCCAACAATTTAGGATGGCCAATGATGTTATTTTAGTATGAATTGATTACTTTTGAGCTAGTTTAAATTCGATTTAAGAGCCATTAAGTAGGCATCACGAATAACGAGGCCGGACGTTTGGCGTTTAGGCCATTGGCGAAAAGACGAAAACAAACTATATCAGATACGCAAGAGGAATGTGTAAAGGCCATGCAAGGCGCGATATATTGGTACATCGAGGCGCGTTCAGAGACCAATTGTGATACGGTTTGCAAGCATGGAGAATACACTGGGTGAGGGGTCCACAGTAAACGCTTCCGTGGACGTGGACCAACATGGCAATGACAACAATAGTGATAGCAACGCTAATGCAGCTGTGGCAGGGGTTGCCAATACAGATACTGCTGGTGAAGAATCGCAGCAACAAGATGAGTCTCTGAAGGATGAAGCAACTATTCCGAACACACGCGATGCAGAAAGCGAGGCGATAACGGTAACGGCAAAGCAGCAGCCGACTATGCAAGCGAATAAGCTAGATTCCCAGGAAACACCTTCTACAGAAGAAAGCAGGGCCCAGAACGTCTTTGGCCAAGATAATGAGGATAGTGATAATCTCTTTGGCGAAACCGAGAGTTCTGTTTCGAACAATGAGGCAAACACTCCTAGTATACCTACGAACCCGGTAGACAGTGAAAACAATAAGCCTGCTATTAAGGAAGACAGCACAATACAGGATTCAAATGGTGACGTTAAAAACATGGAGGACGTCAAAATACAAAAAGAGGAAGAACCAGAGAATAACACTGTTATTGAAGGTGTCAAAGAAGAAAGTCAGCCAGATGAGAACACAAAGGAAATGGATGAAGTGGAAGAAGATGATGAGGATGAAGATCAACCGATGATTAGTCCTGATAATTCCATTTTTGGAGACACAAAGAGTGAGTCTAAACAACTAGGCAACACTTCGTCGGTTGCTAATACTCCATCTGAAATTCCAGATGCGCATAAAGCTGAACAGGAGGATACCATAGAAAAGACGGAAAGTGTAGATAAGAAAGTAGATAGTGGCGAAGAGAGAAACGAACAGGAACGTGAAATCATGAACGATCACTCCAAAAGTGCCAATCCAAAGAAAACCACTATCACCAGAGTAGAACCCGAAACTTTTGAGATACCGCAAGCACATGAAATTGTTATTCCAAGTTATTCTAAATGGTTCAATTTAGAAAAAATTCATTCCATTGAAGTTCAATCGTTACCTGAATTTTTTACCAATAGGATTCCATCAAAGACACCTGAAGTTTACATGAGATACAGAAACTTCATGGTAAATTCTTACAGGCTGAACCCCAACGAATATTTCAGTGTCACTACGGCGAGGAGAAACGTCTCTGGTGATGCTGCTGCATTATTCAGATTGCATAAATTCTTAACAAAATGGGGGCTAATAAACTATCAGGTTGACTCCAAACTATTACCTAAGAACATCGAACCCCCACTAACGTCTCAATATTCCACAAGGCATGATGCCCCCAGAGGACTATTCCCATTCGAAAGTTACAAACCATCTGTACAACTGCCGGATATGGCAAAGCTTAAAAAAATGATGAACACTAGTGATTCGGAGAGTACTTTATATAAATATTTGAAAGAAAGCAAAAGAAAATATGATGAAATAACTCACCCACCCAGTACCACTGATGATGAAAATGGTGACAAAAATGATAATGGTGGTAAAATGAACAATGAAGTAAGTACGTCAACAAGCATGACTGGTGATGCCAATCTATTGGAAGAAGGTGAAACTTCACATCCTCTGAAAAAAGTCAAAATTCTAGAACAAATTGATGAAAATTGGTCAAAAGAAGATTTGCAGAAGCTATTAAAGGGAATACAAGAATTCGGCGCTGACTGGTACAAAGTGGCCAAAAACGTTGGCAATAAGTCGCCTGAACAGTGTATCTTACGTTTCCTTCAATTGCCCATTGAAGATAAATTTTTATACGGTGACGGCAATGGCAAGGGTGATAATGACAACGGGTTAGGACCTTTGAAATATGCTCCTCACTTGCCATTTTCGAAGAGCGAAAACCCCGTTTTATCAACAATAGCATTCTTGGTGGGTTTGGTCAATCCGAAGACTGTACAGTCGATGACCCAGAGAGCCATTCAGTCCGTAGAATCAATAAAATCACAAAAAGAGGAAATCTCTGACCAAAAGCCAATTGAACATATTAAAGAAGGTTCAGAAATTGCCATATCATCATTGGGTTATAGGAGTCATATTTTCGCTACTAACGAGGAAAGGCAAATGAATTTTTTGACTAATGAGCTAATAAGACTTCAAATGGAAAAATTGGACGCTAAATTAAATCATTTAAAGAAACTAGAAAAATTTATGGAGCTAGAAAGGAAAACCCTAGAAAGACAACAGGAAAACTTACTAATTCAGAGATTGAACTTCAACCAAAACTCCAGCAAGATTGTAAACGTTTTAAGCAAATGCTTGAATTTAATATCCGACAGCAATATCAATAATAGTTCAGTGGCGGAGAAGGAGGAAATCAGATCGCAGATAGACCATTTCAAAAGTATGCTATCAAAACCTGAAACTTTAAGTATTGGAAAGAATCCATTTAACAAACCTAATATTGAAACAGGTGAAAACCATAATGGCCAAAGTATATCTAACGAGAATGATGTCAAACCCATTTCTATTGAAGCACCTCAATTTTACAGGTATTGGTCGGCATAACAATGACACATGGAGATCATTTTTGTTTTTGTTGTAATTATTCTTCATTAGTAACACTTTCTATTTTGTTTCGCTCTATATTTTTGCTTATTTTCTTTCTTCTAGGTTCATTTCTTTAATGGTGCGTCACTTGACTTGGCTTCTCTCTGATTTTTATCCCATTTCTCTAGATTCGACTAGACATGTTATGTACATGTAGATATATATCTATAATTGTGTTATTTTCTATTTTTTCAATTTTTTTTATTAAAAAGAGCCTTTATCAAAAGTTATTTTTCTTGTTTTCTGTGTTGTTCTTAGTTTGATTTTGATTCTGTGTATTGGTCTAAACAAATTAGTATATAGTAGTATATAAATCAAATATTCACTTTAAAAGATTTTAAAATTAAAAAAGCATTTAAGCAGAGATACGTTTTTGGGCAGCAATTCTACCTCTTTGTCTAGAAGTCAATCTGACAACCTTCTTTTCAGCAGCCTTGGCGACAGCTTCTTCCTTTTCGGTAACAACCAATTCAATGTGAGATGGAGAAGATTCGTACTTGTTGATTCTACCGTGGGCTCTGTAAGTTCTTCTTCTTTGCTTTGGTGCTTGGTTAACTTGGATGTGAGAAACGTACAACTTGGTAGCATCTAGACCCTTAGCCTGTTTTAAAAAGAAAATTAATAGTAATTCATTGTTAGTAAAAATTGTAAAGTCGTAGTGTAAGAAAAAATAAGATTAGAAAACACTATGCTATACGCTTAATAGGTATCCATAGTTCCTTTTTGCATGTCCCATTTCTTCTTTATTCCTTTTCTCTTTCATTTGGAAAACTGTTAATTTTAGCTCTTTCAAATCGTGCATTCATGCAGAAAATAGGATGCAACACATATGAACATATTCTATTACTTTATCATCTCCCGTCAACACATCATTATTATTTTTCAATCTTATTTTTCATATTTTCATTTTAAACATACTTCAGCATTGGCAGCGGCGTTTTGCAACAAACCTTGAACGAACTTAACAGATTTAGCTGGCCATCTAGCCTTGGTGACACCAAATTCCTTACCTTGGGCAGTTCTACCAATAGAGGAGTTAAATCTTCTGAATGGGATGGCTCTTTGGTGGTCCAAAACTTGGTCCAAGTATTTTTGAGCCTTAGTCAATTCCCAACCATTAATGGCTTGAGCAGTTTCCCTGGTGTTCTTGAAAGAAACACGCAAATAAGAACCACGAGCTGACGCAGATTTAGCTGGGTTGGTTGAAGTAGCACCGTATCTTGCCATTTTAAATTTGTTCGTTTCGTTAATTTTTTGATTCACCAAGACAAAAGTCAATAAAACAAAAATAATGCAGGGAAAGAGTACAAGCTACACTAAAAAGAAACTTCTCTATAGACAATAATAAACACCAATTACTAAGGGCTACCTACACTACTACACCTCTGCATAAAAGGTGTTGATGAATTTAACAAATACGATCAAATCCAGACACTTCCTCTCACAGTTACCCATCATCCGCCAATTCTCTCTGAGTTTGTGAGAACCAACATTCTGCAAACTCTGGATGAAAAATTAGCCACCCTGCTGCATTGTCACGGGCTGGACATTTGGTATTCCGTTTGGAATAGGAAGGAGCTTGGGGCAGACCTCAGGGTCGAAGCGAGCCTAGCTGGAAGGAGATCATCACAGAAAGAGCGAAAGAGCTTCACTTCGCACGCCTACTTTTGTTCTCCGACATAGAAATATCATATCCTCAAAAACGGCCAAAAAAGTTTCAGTTAAAAAAAAAATCAAGGCCATGTATGGGTGAGAATGTTCAGGTGCAAATTTAAAAGGATGCCGTCCTTTTTCCGTCTTCCTTCTTTTTCGTAAGGGACGGGTTTTCAAGAGGTTAGTGGCATATTAATCTGCTGTAGATTTATATCTGAGATCTTCAATCGATGCGATAGATAAAGGTAAGGAAAGCTTTCACGATGGTATCGAAGACTTGGATATGTGGCTTCATCAGTATAATTACAGTGGTACAGGCCTTGTCGTGCGAGAAGCATGATGTATTGAAAAAGTATCAGGTGGGAAAATTTAGCTCACTAACTTCTACGGAAAGGGATACTCCGCCAAGCACAACTATTGAAAAGTGGTGGATAAACGTTTGCGAAGAGCATACCGTAGAACCTCCTGAAGATTGTAAAAAAAATGACATGCTATGTGGTTTAACAGATGTCATCTTGCCTGGTAAGGATGCTATCACCACTCAAATTATAGATTTTGACAAAAACATTGGCTTCAATGTCGAGGAAACTGAGAGTGCGCTTACATTGACACTAAAAGGCGCTACGTGGGGCGCCAATTCTTTTGACGCAAAACTAGAATTTCAGTGTAATGACAATATGAAACAAGACGAGCTGACTAGTCACACATGGGCCGACAAAAGTATCCAATTGACCCTAAAAGGACCATCTGGCTGTTTGAAGAGCAAAGATGATGACAAAAAAAATGGCGACGGCGATAATGGTAAGGATGGTGACAACGAGGGGAAAAAGCCAGCTAAGAAGGCAGGCGGGACTTCGTGGTTCACTTGGTTATTCCTATACGCTCTACTGTTTACATTGATATATCTGATGGTTGTATCATTTTTGAATACCAGAGGAGGCTCTTTTCAAGATTTCCGTGCTGAGTTCATTCAACGTTCTACTCAATTTCTCACTTCCTTACCTGAATTCTGCAGGGAAGTGGTTTCGAGAATCTTAGGCAGAAGTACTGCCCAAAGAGGCGGTTATAGCGCTGTTTAAATAAGTTTACTCGCTTACAATTCGATATTTTTGCAACAGCAGTGCTAACCTTTTATTGTATTTATATAAACTCTAAGTTTTTATATCTACATTATACTAATAAAAAAAACTTGTTCCCGTAGTAAGTTTTCCAGCTAAGAAAGGAAAGGCTATTGCCGCTTTCTTTTAATTCTTCATCAATGCCTTTAGATTATCTATTGTTTTTTCAACGGTAGTTTCTAAATAGTTCTTTTTTATCTTTAATGTTTTTCTTTGATCCAGAAGAACAGTTTCGTCATGTGATAAATCATTAACGTATTTGGATTTATCCTGTAAGATAAACGATTTACCGCAAGATCTCCATACTTTGTCCGTTGGATAAGACTCTAGTTCTTTCTTTGTCAATTCAGCAAGCTTTTCTTGTCTGTCCAAATATGCTAGCTGCTGATTGACCATATCCAATTGCGTCCTGGCGTTTCTTAAGCTCACTGTCATTTCTTGTGCTATCTGTGACATGTTTGTAAGTATGTATTATTGATTCAATTTAGTAAAGAGCTCTGTAGATAGTTCTTTAATTCCCATCTGCTCGTCTGAGAAATTTCTTCACTGTTACTTTTTAATTGCTATATCTTTAAACTCATTCATTTTCTTCAGAGAAAAGAAAAAAATTAAGGTAAAGGAAAAGGCTAAATAAGAACAAAACACTTGAAGGCAAACGAAACCCTACAAAAGAGAATACGGAATGCTGCCATCATTAAGGAAGGGATGCTTCATTGTGAATTCCATAAGATTGAAATTGCCCCGATTCTACTCATTAAATGCCCAGCCATTGGGGACAGACAACACCATTGAGAATAACACTCCTACGGAAACAAATAGATTGAGCAAAACTTCACAGAAGTTTTGGGAAAAGGTGTCACTAAATAGGGATGTTGAGAAAGGAAAGATTGCTCTACAATTAGATGGCAGGACTATAAAAACTCCTCTAGGAAATGGAATTATAGTTGATAATGCAAAGTCTCTCTTAGCATACCTATTAAAACTGGAGTGGTCGTCCCTATCCAGTCTTTCCATCAAAACTCACTCTTTGCCACTAACTTCATTAGTGGCAAGATGCATAGATTTACAAATGACAAATGAGCCTGGCTGTGACCCTCAATTAGTTGCAAAGATTGGAGGCAACAGTGATGTTATAAAAAATCAGTTGTTAAGATATTTAGATACCGATACTTTATTGGTCTTTTCCCCTATGAATGAGTTTGAAGGAAGATTACGCAATGCGCAAAATGAGTTATATATACCCATCATCAAAGGAATGGAAGAGTTTTTACGCAACTTTTCATCCGAGTCTAATATTCGACTACAAATTTTAGATGCCGACATCCATGGGTTACGAGGCAATCAGCAGTCGGATATCGTTAAGAATGCAGCAAAAAAATATATGAGCAGCTTATCACCATGGGATCTTGCAATTCTTGAAAAAACTGTATTAACCACAAAGTCCTTCATTTGCGGCGTGCTATTATTAGAAAATAAAAAAGATACTGCGAACTTAATTCCCGCCTTGAAAACTGATATGGATAATATTGTACGTGCCGCCACCTTAGAAACAATCTTCCAAGTTGAAAAGTGGGGAGAGGTTGAAGATACTCATGACGTTGACAAAAGAGACATCAGAAGAAAAATTC
This sequence comes from Pseudotsuga menziesii, assembly GCA_001517045.1. Taxonomy (NCBI): domain Eukaryota; kingdom Viridiplantae; phylum Streptophyta; class Pinopsida; order Pinales; family Pinaceae; genus Pseudotsuga; species Pseudotsuga menziesii. Next base: position 20,074 of record LPNX010742451.1, read on the forward strand.
ATACTGCTGCGATTGCTGCTTTTAAGCAATAATATGGTTGATTCAATTGTTGTTCTATTACTACTTTTCTATGATATATATACAAACATATATTCGAAAATTTCTGTAAATAAACATGATTATATTTTTTGACGAATATTACTGATTAGGTCTGATTTTGAACCGATGACGTCCTGCGTCAACTCTTGGGGCATTATTGTAGAGGAACATTTCTGTAATGAATGCTTGAGATCCATTGCTGATGAAACTGACGAAAGTGGACTTGCAGTAGCATCTTGATTGTTTGAGTGCGATACAGCTTCCGTGTGGTCAGTGGTATAAAAGCTTAATACCCGAAGCAACTTGTCAGCGTCCTTCGTCCTAATATTCAAGATACCAGTGACGCTGCACATTATTGCGCCGAGCGGGACACGTATTTGTATGTCTTGCTCTGTGGATTGTATACATTTTATATCTTCACACAAACGAATTTTGAACTGATGAAGGTTATAATCAGAATCATAAGCCACAATGAAGTTTCCCATGCGCAGTTGGATAATAGAGACCTGTAATTGATGCGGTGAAATTTTTTGCCATGAGTAATTTGACCACCGACTTACTTGGGTATTTTCCAAAGATATTATCGTATTTTCATCTGTTATTACCACCTCTCTCGAGTTATTGTCTATGTGTTCTGAAAAATAACGAGGTGACTGGTTGTTAAAAAATTCATTATCATGAAAATCGTAGTCTGATAAGATACTTTCGGCGCCACTGAAGGATTCACAACTGCTATCTCCGTCTTTAGATATACGCTCATTTAGAGAGCTATCATAAAAGTCTTCACGAATAACAGATGATAAAGGGATATGCAAGGGTTTGGACCTGTGTAATGAACAACCAGTATTTGAAGGCGGGGGACTTTGACGGTTTGTAGAAGCTAGCATAAAATCATCTGTTGGAATATTTCTGTCTACAATTAGTCCTAGCCCATTATTATCTTCATTGAAATTGTTGGCCTTCTTAAATTGTAGGTGTGTTTTGATAAATGAACTGTCATTTGCTGCCTTTCTCTCATAATTTTGAAGACAAGATTTCCACTGCATTACCCAGGAAACTTCATCCAGACTGATTATTTCTAGTTTTACATCCTTCGCTTCTGTAAATGTTATGACAGCTCCCGCGTCGTCAATACGACAGATTTCAAAATCTCCAGTCCTCAACAATGGAAACATTAAACTTCTCCCCAATTCTAGGACCTGATGATTACCTTCGGAGATACTGTGAAAGATTGTTTCTGCTGAAGCAGTAGATATAGATAAACTATCAGGGTTCACCTTAAAAAATGCTAATCCATCGAGCAAATGAAAAATTTCAATTAATATATTAGATATGTTAAATTTCGGAATTGTAAGCCTAAAATGTTCCCTTTTAATGACTTCAGCAGGATCTATCTTCATCGATGCAACTAATGAGTGAGTGCCGTTCGATATGTAATGAACTTCGTCATACCTGTATTCAGAGCAATTTACAAGGTTGTATGCAGCCCCGAAAGCATAATCGTAGCTTGAAAAAAAAATCTTTAATCCTGCATCGTTTAAGAGCTTCTGGTAGCTTTTCAATCTGAGATAAAGCCGTGCGATCAAATGTGGAAAACCTCCCTCTATCGTACATTTCCTGAAGATAGATACAGTGCGGTCAAACATGAGAGAAATACTTTCTGAAAGAATTGTTTGGTATGAACCTGTCGTTCCAAGATCCCTAAGCCAAGTAAAAAGATAGGCTTGTATATCTGAAATGTTATTGAGTATTGTATAGTATGAAAGATGCGTTTCTATAATTAATTTAGCGGCATTGATGATCTTTGTTTTGCTTTTATGTAAATGACGGGGTACAGGGTCATACACCTCACAGGCATATATTATACCTTCTATCGCCGAAAAAGCTTCTTCTTCTTCTTCCTTGAATATCTCCATAATTGTTTGCGCGTACTGTCCTGGAAGGGTATAATAACCAAAATGGCAGCTTGACCGTTCGTAATTGTTCTTTATTTCAATACTGCATTTTTTAATCCTTTTAAGACCCTTTACGAAAATGAAAAAAAAAGCCAAGAAAAACTTGAAACTGACGCGCGAAAACGCGTCACTAAGAATAAGGAAAATGCATCAATACAGTGCCATTATTCCAAGTGGGACCTGAATTATATTTGCTTTTTCTAATTTTTTTTTTAAAATTATATCTTTGTTTATATAAATACAAGGATCTTGTTTGAAACTAAATTGCAAGATTACACACATCTAAGATTTCTTGATTTTCTGGTACATGTGACCTATTTCACTAGCACACGTACCTCTTGATCTACATCCCTTAAAGGAGGCAGCCAAGTCCCCTTCATTATAATGGTAAACATCGCCATTAGAAGCACCGTTTCCAGACTCACCTTCTTGACCCAAGGATGCATCGTACGGACTTGCCAAAACTTTTGGTATGACGATTGCCGTCTTACCCAGTAATGTAGGATGCCACTGTAAAATATGACCGATAGCAGCACTCAACTTATCACCGGTATTATCCCATGGGAAATTTCTCAGTAACGGATCATTCAAGTAGTCTATCAGAGCTTTACCATAAAAGTCATTGGCAATAACAAATGAGGACGCATCAATATTACCATCCGCATCATGTGGAATGATAATCTTTGCCGAACTATATTCAAAATGATTGTACGTCTTGATGTTCGAATTCGCCACAACAGGGACGTTCTTTAATAGAGCCAAATCCATAATCTTTGGATCTAACAGGTATTTTTGTAAAGAAAGATCGAGATTCATCAATAAAGCATCTTGATCAACAAAATGAATATACTTGGCAGTTGGGAAAGCATGCATGGCGGCTCTTATCACCAATGGCTTAATGAATTCGTAGCTTTCAGCCAAATTCTGATTTTCAAGAACAGGCAAAAACTCCTGTATCCAACGGATGTATACACCATATTGGTGCTTTTGAGCGTAATCAACCCTATTTTGAACAATTTGAATAATTGTTTCTAATTCGTAGTTTTCAAAATCTATCAGGGTTACTACGACCACTTCAGGTGCATCATTGCTCTTCCGATACACTAATTTACCATGGTCTAAGAACGAGTGCTTCACTAATAGAATTTGATCAGTAGTCTTCTTTTTTTCTTCATCTGTCAAAGCATTCTCTTCTGGTTTCAAAATTAATCTTTTACTGCCATCCACTTCTAGCCTCGTAATATACAGGCCCCTAACGGTCATTTGTTTCAACACAGGCACATGTTCTACATGTGGATAAATCAACCGGCTGGAGGCAGGAATTTCGTTAATATACAGCCCATGGGATGGAGAATATGATGCACCGGCGGAACGAGAAATTGGATAGAAGCGATTGGAGAAGAAATAGAGGATAAAAACAAAGGCCGTTATTATCGACAAAAATTTACAAGTTCCGTACTTGTTCTGCTTGAAACCAAGCCTGTTGAACCACTGCGAACCCACCGATCTTGAGGAGTACGTTTTGCCCTTCGTTCTTGGTTTGATTGCCATTTTAACGAGTCCTAACACAGCTAACACCAACAACAAACCGGCAGGATGATTCCAAGTTGAAAATTGGCTTTCTTCGCATCATTTAGGAGTCGATCAATCCTTCTTAACTGTATCCCATCGTGTGTTCATTTTTTTTTATATCAACTCTTCCTAGTTCAACAATTATCACTTGTAACGAAAATATTTGTCATTTATCATTAGACTCTTTTCTGTTTGTATATACACTCTCTAGCGCTACATATCGTTGCCTAAACAGCATCTTCGTCACCATCACCACCATCTAATAGCTGATTAATCTCTTCCTGGATCCGCTTCTCGTCTGCGCCGGCTTTCTTCTTATTTTTTGCCAATTCCATTCTTCCTGTCAAAAACTCGTTAATATCGTCCTGTAGCCCCGTCAGCTGCGTGCGCAGCTGGCCTAAGTATGTCAGTTGTGAGCCATCTTTCGTGCGTTCCGGTTCTGAAGGTTTGTCTCTATCGATTTGGCCAGCGTTTAGCACATGGTCACTGGGCCCAGTTGTCCTTCCCTCTGTGGTCATGTATCGAGGGTCATCGCGTATTGGTGCAAAACTTTTTTCCACACCATCTGGTGCACTGTACTGTGCTACCGGTAGTTTCATTGAGATGTTAGGATAAGGTTCCAGTGCACTATCGGCTGTATATATTTATTTAGCTCTAACTTGGTTCAGTAAAACTACCAATAATCAGATGGGATATTCTTAAGTTACTCATTACTAGAGATCCGGGTAAAATTTTTGACCTGACAAGGTCGTAACACTGGAAACAGGAAGATCAAGAAAGAAACTAAATAAACACCTATCGTAGTTGCTAATATAGAGCTTTAAAAGATCACGCTCTGTGGTGCTAAGACACTATTCTATTGTGCCATCACTAGAGCATTCGCGTTAAGATACTTTCACCAAGATAAACATCGTTATACACGTACGATCTACGTGCGGCTGTAGCGTAATCCCGAATAATACAAACCTTTTGAAGGGATAGATTTCTATATACTTACGAATGTCGACAAGGAGCAAAGGTTGTATTCAGGGCTTAAAATACTAAAATTTGGTGGTCAGTACAGTTCATTAATGGCATCTGTGAACAATTACCAGGTTGATTGCGGGTCAAGGTCTGCTCGCATTCAACCCAGAATTAATAACGGCATTCACGATGAAGAATCGCTATTTGAAGTCCTGGAACTCTCAGAAGAGGAATTTGAGCTAGACTTCCATAGATTAAAGTCATTCAATGATGTGAGGGTTATCAATAACCCAGATCTATCTCCAGAATGTACAAATACTGCCATTAGTCGCGATGAGACACTGGAATCTGCAAGTAGTGCCTTCGAAGTTCCTTCTGACGAAATTGCTATACTGTCGATATCCAGTGACAGCAATAAAAATTCTCCGCCCTCAGAGCAGCCGGCGCCCGCTCTTCGTAACATTCGATCGTCTAGTAACTCTGACCGGATCGATGAGTGGTGTTTGGGCAACCATTTATTTAATGAGCTGCATCAAAATGTCCCTCAATCAAGCGACGGTGTCAATCATGGATTTCCCGTTTATTCCTTTAAGGAAAGAGAACTTTATACCTCTGCGAAATTAAAGAAACTTACAAATGCCCAAAGAATTGCTGTGCAGAAACTATCAAGAGACTTGTATCCAATTCTAAGAACATGCTACCGCGAGAAAACTCGCCGGCAATTATTGACATACCATCATGAAAGAATATTTGACGATATACCATCTTTTTTCCCCCAGCGTGACTTTATTTTCAATTACTACTCGATGCCTCTTGAATTCGACAGGTTTTCAGACGTAGATATAGATTCGTCATCGCGGTCACGATTTACAGATGAGAGCACTGGAGAAACATTAAACCGTTCACCAAGCGCAGCGTCTTCGTCGTTGGAAAACACATCTTGGTTTGGCTGGACTTTACTTTCTAGGTTTTTGGACAGAGAATGGTAGAAGAAAGTTAGATACCCTCATTCTAAAACGTTGTCCGAACACCATCAGTTAGTTTTTTCTTGGTTTCATTTTTTCATTTTTTTCTAAGATGTATATATATCCGTGCACATATATGCTACATTATATTATACAAGGTCGGATGGCGAGTTATTATTAAATTATTATAGTTAATCACTTCATTAGTTTTTCTCCCCCATAGCTTCTTTGTGTGTGCTCTCCAGATAATTAACATGATTGGTCAAATACTCACACATTGCATCCCATTCTGGGGTATTAACTTTATCAGTAAAATACTTGAATTTAATAACTTGGCTTTTCGGAGTGGTACAGAAGGACTCCCTCATATCATTGAATAAAAACAATTCAAAATCCATTCCATAGCGATGCGGCTTCCTGAAGCCCCGTACTTGTTCGCCATTTGGACCGATAAATCTGTTTTCATGATAAAGAGTCCATGGATCTGCCTTGTAGAAACTGGCATGAATGAACATGATATCCAAATCAGAACCGTCATCATTAACCATCAAAGTTTTCAAGAAACCATTGTCCAAAGTATAATCTGGATCCAGTTTGGAAAATTCCTCAATGTTGGCTTTAACTTTCTGCTGCGCCTTTTGGTATTGCTTGTAATCTTGTTCAAAATCATGCTGGAGCAAGGCGAGACCCTTGTAATCATCTTTTTGATAGAAGAAACCATCAAATTCAAATTTAGTCCTCACTTGATAGTATGGCATATTCAAGGCATGGGCAGCAGCGACGAAAGTGTCTTTGTCACCTTCACCGGCAGTGCCTTGAGAAATCATCTTATAATACCAGGTAGGCCCATAAACATTATAGTATAGCGCCAGTAATAGAGTGTTGAAATGGCGAATCTTATCAATCACCATCTGGCCTGATTCAGAGCTCAAGTCTGGCATCGTGCCGTCCAGATCATGTAAGGGAACATGTTTCAGGAAATGCTCCTGTCTCTCCTTTGGAGTGTAATCGTTTGAGTTACTAACAAATGGATCATAACGTGACACGGGGGAAATATCGTCACTAACAAAACGGACTCTTTTGCCGATGTCAATGCTAGATCCTATAATGTTGTAAAAGGCGGGAGGGGTGACACGTCTCCAAAAATCGGGCCACAATATCAGGCCAGTATCGTTGAAGGATGTAGTGTTAAAAGCAAGGTCAAGGTTTTTCACCGCATAGTTATCTGCGTCCAAGAAGATAATACGCTTGAAACTGGAAATTATCAACCCAAAGACTTTCAACTGGAAGTGTGTGAGTTTTAAATCGCTTAATGGCTTTGAAGGAACGATATCTGAGAAATAAATGCACTTACCATTGAATTTCGGCAACCAGTTTTTACAAAAATCATCCTCGCCTTCGTCCTGAGGCGGAATGATGACTTCAATAGGCAATGTAGTACCCGTGTCCCTCAACTTTTTGATCATCGTATACGCGAGCACAGAATACTTTCCACCTCCAATGGTGACAATGCCTTCAGAACCCGAGAAAAGTGCCTCTCTTTGTGGGATGGAAAAATTCAGTTTCCCTGATAAGGTGTCTGTAAACTTACTGTGCACTTCTCGTAGGCTTTCTTGTACTGTTTTATTCAAATTATAGCATTTACTCAAGCTCTCGTAACTTAAGTCACTATCGTGTCCGGAGTCATGTGCAGCAACGTTATTTGCAAAGCTACACCCTTCCGCCCCATGCAACTTACTCAAGTCCGGAGACGAATCTGTTGGCTTGTTTTCCACGATGGCTTGTACCAGTGTTGTGTAAAAATTGTTTTTAAGGTTCGACCTTGTTAGAACCGGCAATCTAAGCTTTTTACCGTATAACCAACTAGAAGACACATCATTATGCACAGAACAAAAGAATAAAATTAGCACCACTGCGCTCACGATGACCTGCAGGATTTTTCTCTTCTTTAACCTAATCGGCATTGTAACCTGAACTATTAGTATATCCTCTTGTTGTGCTAGGAACCAGTCGTAACATAAAAAATTCCAATAACCGTGAACATGCTTTTTTCATATCTGCGTTTATATAAAACACTTTAAAGCCGTGTTGATCCTTTAGTTGTTACACTATTTTTTCCCCGCCGATGAGAAAGTGAAAAAAAAAAATCCGCAAGAACGGGGAAAAAGATAAAAGAAGGCACTTATCTCTCTGAACTCTGCACCGAAACATGCATCTGTCGTCTATTCCGACTTGGCAACCAAAAGAAGCCCAAGAGCTAGTTGCACTTAAATCAGTAGAATCGGGAGGTTGTTTATTATCTTACTTTTGTTAAAGTGCTTCGCTTTCCATGCATCAAACTATGGATTTGTGCTGATCTTGCAACCATCGTCCTCTAAGGAAAGAAATGTGGCACCTTTAAATAGGTTCCACCTCACAGATGCCAACATGTGGGAGATAGGGGGCTATTCGCAATTTATTAACGTCTCTAGTGCTGGCAAGCCTTTCTAACATTCTTGTGGTCACGTGATTTGTATGTTTCTTTTTTTATTCCTCCGGGTGATAACGACGCGAAAAATATTTTTCATTTTTCTTTTAACCATCACAATTTGCGACGCGACGCGAAAAAAATGCAGAGAAGTAAAAGAATGCTGGATAAGAAATCAACAACACAGTTGAACATTGGCGTGCCCCTGTGTATTAAGTAAAGGTTGTCCAAGAGGCTCTTTTTTGTATGTATGCGTGTGTTAACTATCCTGCACATCATCTTGCGCAGTTAGTCCAATAAAAAAAGGATTACTACTGAACAGGTCTTACTATTTTTGATTGCGTAGTGCTGGGGAAAAGTAAACACACACAGGCGCACACGAGAACAGATGAGTTCTTTGGACGAGGATGAAGAGGACTTCGAAATGCTGGACACGGAGAACCTCCAGTTTATGGGGAAGAAGATGTTTGGCAAACAGGCCGGCGAAGACGAGAGTGATGATTTTGCTATAGGGGGTAGCACCCCGACCAATAAACTGAAATTTTATCCATATTCGAACAACAAATTGACAAGAAGTACGGGGACCTTGAACCTGTCATTAAGTAATACAGCTTTGTCANAGAAGTACGGGGACCTTGAACCTGTCATTAAGTAATACAGCTTTGTCAGAGGCTAACTCCAAATTTCTTGGGAAAATTGAAGAAGAGGAAGAAGAGGAAGAAGAGGAAGAAGAAGGCAAGGATGAGGAAAGCGTGGATTCTCGTATCAAAAGGTGGTCTCCGTTCCATGAAAATGAAAGTGTTACTACTCCTATTACAAAAAGATCTGCGGAAAAAACGAACAGTCCTATTTCTCTCAAACAATGGAACCAGCGATGGTTTCCGAAAAATGATGCTCGCACTGAAAATACATCCTCATCCTCTTCATATAGCGTCGCTAAACCTAACCAATCAGCCTTTACGTCTTCGGGCCTCGTATCTAAAATGTCTATGGACACTTCGTTATACCCTGCGAAATTGAGGATACCAGAAACACCAGTGAAAAAATCACCCTTAGTGGAGGGAAGAGACCATAAGCATGTCCACCTTTCGAGTTCGAAAAATGCATCGTCTTCTCTAAGTGTTTCCCCTTTAAATTTTGTTGAAGACAATAATTTACAAGAAGACCTTTTATTTTCAGATTCTCCGTCTTCGAAAGCTTTACCTTCCATCCATGTACCAACGATAGACTCATCCCCACTGAGCGAGGCAAAATATCATGCACATGATCGTCACAATAACCAGACAAACATCCTGTCTCCCACTAATAGCTTGGTTACCAACAGCTCTCCACAAACATTGCATTCTAACAAGTTCAAAAAAATCAAAAGAGCAAGGAATTCGGTTATTTTGAAAAATAGAGAGCTAACAAACAGTTTACAACAATTCAAAGATGACTTATACGGCACGGACGAGAATTTCCCACCTCCAATCATAATATCAAGTCACCATTCAACTAGAAAGAACCCTCAACCTTATCAATTTCGTGGACGCTATGACAATGACACTGACGAAGAGATCTCCACTCCAACAAGACGAAAATCTATTATTGGGGCAACATCTCAAACACATAGAGAAAGCAGACCATTGTCACTCTCCTCTGCCATCGTGACAAACACAACAAGTGCAGAGACGCATTCCATATCTTCCACCGATTCTTCGCCGTTAAATTCCAAAAGGCGTCTAATCTCTTCAAATAAGTTATCAGCAAATCCAGATTCCCATCTTTTCGAAAAATTTACGAATGTGCATTCCATTGGTAAAGGCCAGTTTTCCACGGTCTACCAGGTTACGTTTGCCCAAACAAACAAAAAGTATGCAATCAAAGCCATTAAACCAAACAAATATAATTCCTTGAAACGCATATTACTGGAAATTAAAATACTAAACGAGGTAACAAACCAAATTACAATGGATCAAGAAGGGAAGGAATACATCATTGATTACATCAGTTCCTGGAAGTTTCAAAATTCATACTATATTATGACAGAATTGTGCGAAAATGGTAATTTGGATGGATTTTTACAAGAGCAAGTTATCGCAAAGAAAAAAAGGTTGGAAGATTGGAGAATTTGGAAAATCATCGTGGAATTAAGCCTGGCTTTACGATTCATCCATGATTCTTGTCACATTGTGCATCTGGACCTGAAACCCGCAAACGTCATGATCACATTTGAAGGTAACCTAAAACTAGGTGACTTTGGAATGGCTACTCATTTACCGTTGGAGGATAAAAGTTTTGAAAATGAAGGTGACAGAGAATATATTGCACCAGAAATCATTTCTGATTGTACGTACGATTACAAGGCAGATATCTTTTCCCTGGGTCTGATGATTGTTGAAATTGCAGCGAACGTTGTGTTACCTGACAATGGCAACGCATGGCATAAGTTGAGATCGGGTGATTTATCGGATGCAGGAAGATTAAGTTCCACAGATATTCATTCTGAATCATTATTTTCAGACACTACGAAAGTAGATACAAATGATTTATTTGATTTTGAAAGAGACAATATCAGTGGTAATAGTACCAACGCTGGCACCTCCACTGTTCATAACAATAGTAATATCAACAACCCTAATATGAATAATGGCAACGATAATAATAATGTCAATACTGCCGCTACCAAGAATCGTCTTATTTTGCATAAAAGTTCTAAAATTCCCGCATGGGTACCGAAATTTCTTATTGATGGTGAATCACTTGAGAGAATAGTACGATGGATGATAGAGCCCAATTATGAGAGAAGGCCCACGGCAAATCAAATCTTACAAACTGAGGAATGCCTGTATGTAGAAATGACACGCAATGCAGGTGCTATTATCCAAGAAGACGACTTTGGACCTAAGCCAAAATTTTTTATATGATAAATGGAATAAAAAGCCTTGTTTTATTTACATACTTTTTTCCCACACGTGCTTACGGGCCGCATTGTATAAATAATCCAATAACGAAAAAGAGTGTAATTGCAGTCCGGTAGTAATACCATGTAGGACCTTAGATGAGTTTATTTTAAGTACAGCCGCTTCAAGCATTTTTATTTTTATTTTACAGATGTAGCAGATAACAACCGTTAAATTATATTATATATATATATATATATATATCAAATACGACGTATTACATATATATTGAGAATAAGGGAAGGATGGAAGACAAATGACAAAAAGTTTGAAGCATAAATATGTTCTTCGCTTAGATGTTCATCTTGGTTCTTCTCCAGTTTCTTCTCTTAGCGTTGTAACGGATAGTGTTGTTGGTTCTCAATCTGATCCATTGTGGCAATGGTCTGTTTTGCTTCTTAGCCTTAGCCATTTTTTGCTTGATTCTGAAAGACTTTTGAGCCTAATTAAAAGGGAAACATATCGTGCACATACGAAGTGTACAATTGTAAAAAATGTTAGTAACAATGTTCAAACTCATCAATGTGATGCATTCACGGATCCAAGGCAATACCACCTGATATAAACCACGCTGGACCACCAAAAGTTCTCAGAATAAGCAGTTTATGAGCATATTTTAATCTGCGTAGTGGCGACTTTAGATTTCTGTTTCGGATAAGAAAAATTTTAGTATGGTTAACACTCCTAATCCTTCCCCCATATTTTACACATTGCTTCTATTTCAAATCCAAATTGTAGGTGGTAAGGTCATTTAGATGGATGTGGTTTATAATTTGCTATTGATCAGTTCAACATCTAACTGGGATTTATAATATCTTTCTAACATACAGCCATGTTGATCTATCTGTGTTTATTTGCTTGTCTTTTTCGAATTTTCAGTATAATATGAATGTACCAAAAATTGTAGAAAGTATATTAAGTAGAAGTTTTAAAGTATCTATCAAGGCGAAGAATAATTCTCGGTTCTCGACAGCCCAAAAGCCGAATTGCGTTAGTTAGCCCACGCGCGAGCGTAAACGCAAGGACCATTGAGCTTGGAACAGAAGGAGTCGCTTCGGCGTCCCCGCTAAGGCGTACTGTTTGCCTCGGCCTACTGCATGATGGTGGTAGTTTGAGCCGGAGCCTAAAACGCCCATAAGTTTTTTGAAAATCAAGCTAAAAAATGAAAAAAAAAAAAAGTTAAATTGGTACTGTGCGCCCATACATCACATACTTAAAAGTGTGTAATTCCTCTATACATCCACACCTCACTATTTGAAAAACTCAAATATTGAGGACGCGCGATTACCAGCGGCATGTCTACTCGCTGGAAGATGTGAAATAATTCTTGAATATGGGTTTGCAGTTAGTCAATTTCAATCTAAATAATCTTAATCGACTATTCAATTCTTAAATTGTAACGTTTTTTAATGGCCTTTCAGTTGTAATAATTTTTATAAAACAAGACCAACATACATATCCAAGATGACCAGATCTTCCGTTTTAGCTGATGCTTTGAATGCCATTAACAACGCTGAAAAGACCGGTAAGCGTCAAGTTTTAATCAGACCATCCTCCAAGGTCATTATCAAGTTTTTGCAAGTTATGCAAAAGCACGGTTACATTGGTGAATTTGAATACATCGATGACCACAGATCTGGTAAGATTGTTGTTCAATTGAACGGTAGATTGAACAAGTGTGGTGTTATTTCCCCAAGATTCAACGTTAAGATTGGTGACATTGAAAAATGGACTGCCAACTTGTTGCCAGCCAGACAATTCGGTTACGTCATCTTGACCACCTCTGCTGGTATCATGGACCATGAAGAAGCCAGAAGAAAGCACGTTTCTGGTAAGATTTTGGGTTTCGTTTACTAAGCTTTTTGTTACAACAACCTTTTCGGTAGCTTTATATACTATAATAAACACACGATAGCCTCATAACTTTACTCATTTCTTATTATACATTTTTTTAGTTTTCCTGTTAAATACTAATATATTTGTACTTTAAAACTGTTCAAAAGATTAGACAGAAATGAATTTATCTGCCGCATTTCTGCATGCACGAAGTCGAATATGCAAATGTTTATATTGGCTTTATTAATTAAACAAACTATATTTATGTGAGAAGGTAAAGCCGTATTTCCATGCGTTAATAGAGTAAAAAAAAGAAATCATAATCTTCTACCTCTTCTACCACCCTTCTTTCTGGTGGAGTCTGATGGGACTGGAGTAACGTCTTCGATACGGCCAATTCTCAAACCAGATCTGGCCAAAGCTCTCAAAGCGGCTTGACCACCTGGTCCTGGGGTCTTGGTTCTGGTACCACCAGTAGCTCTGATCTTAACGTGAACGGCAGTGATACCGACTTCCTTACACTTAGCGGCAACATCTTGGGCAGCCAACATAGCAGCGTATGGAGATGATTCGTCTCTGTCGGCCTTAACTTTCATACCACCAGTAACTCTGGCGATAGTTTCCTTACCAGATAAATCGGTAACATGTACAAAGGTATCGTTAAAGGAGGCGTAGATTCTGGCAACACCAAAGACTTGAGAGTTATCGCGAGCTTGAACAAGGTCTATACATGATAAGAGGTATAGTTGTTAGTAAACAGAACTTCTGCTTTTTCGATTATTAAAAAATAAACGAATGAGTCACTATCTAACAACCATTTAGTTACAATCCTTTTAAGATAAACATTCTTTGTTACAGATGATACAGTATTAAGGGTGAGCGCAGAGCCTCTATAACACAATAGCATTGAAGTGCTTTATTGCAGAAATTTTAACTCCGTATTACAGAATTTCATGGCCTTACAAACATAAGTAGCATCTCATAACACTATTGCAATATAGTTAGGAGTGCTTCAAAGTTGCAAAAAAAATAAAATTCCAATAATAACACCATGCGCTACCCGATCACAGTCTCCATCTGAAAAAAAGAATAACTAAATGGTTTTAAACAGGATATCACCCCTTTCACGTACCGTTAGCCATTCTTAATTGTTATTGGGAGTTGTTGATTTCAGTCTTTTTCTTTCTTGCGATGAAGATGCATACAGAAGGAATAGTACCGCTTTTATACTCGTAGAAGGCAAGTTCTTGCGACTATATCTTTTATTCCGTTTTGTTTTTCAAGTCTATCACCCATTAAAAAGTTTGAAATTTTTTCCATGTTCTTTTCAGTGTGGTGCAAGGATGTACAATGATGTGTTTACACCACATATAAAATCAAGCTCGAAAAACAGTCTCGAAAATGATCGAGGATTTCAGGATGAAATTATGTATGAAATTAAGATGAACGAATTTGTCAAGCCATTAAATATCATCAAAGTAAATTTGATCAACAAGTGAAAGAGCAGTGTGACGATGTTTTCACAGATTGTTCTTTTGCTCAGTGCATTTATTTATGTCGTCAGTGCTACGGCCAGGAGAGGGACCATTAAGGGTCGCTTAGACTTAGCAGCAAGTAACATCACCGGCTTTGTTTCAACTAGAACAAGTTTCAAACTTTATCAGATCGGCAATTTTTCGACAGAATATCCTTACACATCTACGACCATGTTTCAAGATGACGAAGGCAACTTTGAGTTCGCTAATCTCCCTTTAAACGACGGTGTTAATGAAACGACATACTATGTGATGTACCCAGCATCTATGGACTTCAATCTGAAGCCAAACAGAATTCTTATTGAATTCAAGAATTTAGAGAATGGCACCTTACAATTGAACGCGTTCAAGAACTTTTTTGGAAGAGAATATTTCCCATCCAAAGATATAACGTACCCAGAAAAATTACAATCTATGAAGGTGCACCCTTATATTACAGTGGAGCTTTTACATAAGGCCCCGATTAGATCTTATTTACAGGCTAGAAACGTCAGTATCTTTTCTACAGGTATTGTGGGTAATATTTTGAACTCACGTTGGAAACTGGCGGGCGTTATTACCTTAATTGCCCTTGTCGTTTTCCCAATCATAGTAGAAAAGTTGGACCCCGAAACAGCTCGAGCCATCAGAGAGGAGGCAAAAAGAAAACAAAGAGAAAAGTATGCTGCCGTTGCCTCAAAGTAGAGTGACTATTATGTGTTGATAAAGATTCTATTATTATATGTAAATTTTATGTATGGTACAGATAAGTAAATTCAAAACACCCGTATTTCCTAAAGGGAATAAATATTATTTGCATTTATATTCTATCATGTTAAACTACTCAGGACGTATTTTTGCTTTCATTTTGGATTGTGATGTGCATCTTTCATAAAGGAATAACCCTAATGTGTTCAGAACCAAACCGAACACTTGCAGCCAAGTAATTCTTCTTCCAATAAAGACCCAACTAACCGCAATAATGGCAAAGCGCTTCATCAGATTCGCTATTGAATATGTTAAAGTTGAGACCTCACCCAGTAAATGAAATGTAATCATTGCCTGAATGAAGTGGAATGTCCCGTTCAGTAAAAATAAAGAGACTGGAAAAGCTTTTATTACTGTAGAAGAGCTGTTAATTTGAAAAAAATACCTAAATAGTACAGGAAGTTCTAGAGTGATAAACCAGCCAAACGATAAACAAAATCCAACAAGGGAAATATAAATCATTAAAGTCAATTTGTCATATGATTTAGGTTTCTTTTTCGCAACAAGTTTCTCATCCAACTTTTCATATAAGGGTAAAGGTGATTCTTGCCGTGAGAATCCAGAATTACTTTGAGATTCATCTGTTTGAGATCTGTACGTGAACACGGTCTTGCCATATATATTTTGCAAGACAAAAATGAACATTGATATCATAGCGCATATTACTCCGTATTTAGAGAATTCTCTCAGCTCATTGGAAGAGGCCGGTGAACGATTATCTTCTTGAACTATAATCCAAACTCCAAGAACTAAAGTGCATAAACTAAAGATAAGAGTTAAAGTAATTTTCAAAGTGGATATTTTCAAAATCTTTTGGAGCAAAAGGATAAACATGGGGGATAGCGTTTTTATACTTGCAACCGTGGAAACAGGCACCAAAGAGGTAGCTGTATGTCCAAAATATTTCCCTACAAATTGGAAAAGACCTAAAGGTAGAACTGTTTGCAGGATTGGTTTAGAGGGCGGTATAATGAGGGAGGATAGTTTTGATTCTTTCCTAGCTGCACGGCTAGTTTCTCTGTCGTCGATATAATATTCCGGAAAAGTACCATTAGGAAATATGCGATAAAATCCTGGGAAACTATATGCAATATAACACGTAAACCATGCTAGTACAGCAGTATAAATGAACTGAAACTCACCCAAAAAAAGTGGTAATGGGCAAACCGTTAGTACCTGCTTCGTTACCTGAGATGCTAACGATGAAATAAAATACCAACTTATGCATAAAAAAATGATGTGTGCATTGTGTCTAATGGATGCCGACAGCTGTTGAAACATCGTTTTCCCCTTTTTCTTCGAGTTCCTTCATTATTATAGAAGGCATATGTCACACCGTGCCAATTTATTTGTTTGCATTTTTTTTTTTTTTCGCTTTTCCGACAGGCGCCATTGTTATCACATTAGCAGAGTGAATTGAATTGGTTGCGATTTGAAAGAGAAAATGTATCAAAAACAATCAATTGTACCCTACTTCCCCCTAACAATCATCCATTCTGCATCCAGTAGCTAATGATAGTAAAATATTTGTACAAATTACGTTTTATTGTGTCTTTTTTGCAATTTCTTTGAATGCAATGTTGCGTATATCATTGCATCTCAGCCAAACGGTTTAACCGTTTCCAGAAAAAAAAAGTCTATAATATGCTATGCTGTTACAACTATAATAGAATTTTTATATAGTGATATGCTTTTCTATAAAAAAAGGAATGTGAAAAATGAGGGATGCAAGTGGAACTGTAAAAAAAAAAGAAAAAATAAATCTATTAGCTGACTAGTGAAGGAAAGGTTTCAAAATTGAAATTTTGGTCATCTCATCATAAAATTCTCGCATGTCGAGATCAACATCAATCTTATCAACAAATCTCTTGGTTTTCCCTTTACACTTTGTCTTTTTGATTGAAACCAGCCCACAAGTTTCTAAAATTGTACAGATTTCCAAAAATTCATTTCTCTGCAATGGTGCTAAAGTATCAGTTTTTGTTATCGCTTTGATATAATGATCAAACGATTCGTCGATTGTAGCATCGGAATTTAGCTTCAGTGATTGAATTATGGTGCAAAGAATTAATTTTTGCTGGATGTTTAGTTTGGCTATCCTCGTTCTCGTAGAATTATTGTTCACGAATTTTGAGAAGACCTTGGCTATGTAGTTCAAGCCTATTTTACCTTGTGGTTCTGGATACGATTTCTTTACCGGAGAAGTAGTTGGCGTCAAAGGAACTTGCGCAGAGTTCAATGATCCTCTTGTTGGTGAAAGCAGAAACCGCTTTTCTAACTCATAGATTTCGATACTTCCCCTTAAGACATCAAAAAGTTTTCGAAGGTCACCTGTATTTCCAGCACACTTCTTTGCTGCGAATTTGATGGCCATCGGTTGGAAGATAATAGTGGGCAGACTACTCATTTTTTGAATGACGATTTCATACATTTGCTCAGCAGTGTATGGCTGAAAAACTATAGTTTGCGGTAGCAACCCTCTGTCCAAATTTAACCTGGAAAGAAATCTATCTTTCATATCTAGACTATTAGCCATACCGATTAACACAAAACTCACAGTAGGCAATTTCGCCAAAAGAAACAACTCAAGAATAGTTCTAACTGATTGTGTCTCGCTCGTGTTAGCATGCAATAGCCTGTCCATCTCGTCCAACACAACCACAAACGTAGTTTTCTTATGATAAGGCTCTAAGAACTTCTGTAGATGCTGCATGTTTTTTATTTGCAATGTTGGGCCATTCAGATCTTGGAAGGAATCGAAAATCTTCTGGAAAATGGAGGACGGCTCTCCCAACGATATACAATTAATACTGGTTACCGCCACGGATTCTAGCCTTCCGTCGGGCAATTCAAACCAGGACAAATTCTGCAAGTTCGGATTCGTATGTCTCAGTACGTCCTTCGAGCGTGGCGTGGAGAGCGACAATGGGAGGGACTGGAACTTCTGTCTTATAATCATATCAAGCTGGGCAGTCTTGCCAGTGCCAGGCGGACCCGTGATGTACAGTGAATCGGACCTGTGTTCAGAAATTGCCTTCGCCAAAAAATTCATAACTTGTTCGTACTCTGCTGTCCTTGCTGGCAATGCACCATCGCTGCTATTCAAGTTGACTAGCTCAGATGACTTCTGCAAAAGTGCCTTTGTCCTCAAAAAAATAGACTGTGAGCCAAACTGCAGTTTTTCTGGGGATGATTCTGGTGTAACATCTGTGAACTGCAACTTTTTTCTTTTCAAAGGTCGTGGAGGCGTTGCTGGAGCATCGTCAAATAGATTTCTTCTGATACGCTTAGTTGGAGTTATTGGTATAGCTGACATGAACGTATATGGTACTATTGATGAAAATAGTGCAGCGCAGTGTTCTGAATATTCCAAAATTGTTCTTCCAGAGAATATACCTCTACTATATAAATGAAAAAATAGACTAACTAATACTATTTTTCAAGATGGCGTTATATCTTTTCTGCCAGCCAACTCAATTTCCTAAGTGGGTAATTTCCTAATCTGGAAACTCCGACGCGTGAGGCCTCGCGTCGCTTTCTTCTTTGGGTAATTCAGGGAAAACAAAGGAATGCAGACTAGCAACTAGTTTCAAAACACAACAAATCGCAAGCCAGACATATTTTGTTGAAACTACAGATATTTCTGCTGCTTTTATTACCTTGCACTTACGTGACGTGACGAAATATTAGCTCTAAACTCAGGGTCTTGGCTTACCCGCGTCGGCTTTACGGATTAGTAAACCGAAGGACATAAGGGAAAGAAAGGAAGCCAGAAAAAGAGGTAGAAGTATATAAGACTAACTGATATGAATATTAAGGCAGGATACCTTATCAATTTTAAGGAACTTGAGAGCTAAATTTGCAAGCAAGTATGGTAAGTGATTGGAAAAATTTTTGCCTCGAGAAAGCCTCTAGGTTTCGCCCAACAATAGATAGGCCTTTTTTTAATATTTATTTGTGGGACTATTTCAATCGTGCGGTTGGGTGGGCCACTGCAGGTCGCTTCCAGCCAAAGGATTTTGAGTTTACCGTTGGGAAGCAGCCTTTGAGTGAACCTCGTCCGGTACTGCTTTTTATTGCCATGTATTATGTGGTTATATTTGGCGGGAGGTCCCTGGTAAAGTCATGTAAACCTCTCAGGTTGAGATTTATTTCTCAAGTCCATAACTTGATGTTGACTTCTGTTTCCTTTTTATGGTTGATTTTGATGGTGGAACAGATGCTACCCATAGTGTATCGCCATGGGCTGTATTTTGCTGTTTGTAATGTTGAATCGTGGACGCAACCGATGGAGACATTATATTATCTCAACTATATGACAAAGTTTGTGGAGTTCGCAGACACTGTCTTGATGGTGTTGAAACATAGAAAGTTGACTTTCCTACATACATACCATCATGGTGCTACAGCTTTACTGTGCTATAATCAATTGGTTGGTTACACAGCAGTTACATGGGTTCCTGTCACCTTAAACTTAGCTGTTCACGTTCTTATGTATTGGTATTATTTCCTTTCTGCTAGCGGAATTCGTGTTTGGTGGAAAGCCTGGGTTACAAGACTACAAATTGTGCAGTTCATGCTTGATCTCATTGTCGTTTATTACGTGCTTTATCAGAAGATTGTTGCTGCATATTTCAAAAATGCTTGTACTCCACAGTGTGAGGATTGCTTAGGTTCAATGACGGCTATTGCTGCTGGTGCAGCCATTCTTACATCCTACTTGTTTTTGTTCATCTCTTTCTATATTGAGGTTTACAAACGTGGAAGTGCTAGTGGTAAGAAGAAGATCAACAAAAACAATTAACCAGTCCTTCTGTATTGTTTTTTTCTGTTTTTCTTCCTATCTTGTATTTGACTTATATATAGACTGTTTTATTCGAAATAATCATTTTGCTTCGTTTATGTAATTTTTGTATTCATAAGCCAGTATTTTCTCTTCTTTTTTATTTTTTTTTTTGGAATGTCGCGTCCAGGACAAAAACATATAATTTACTGGCCTAAGCAGTAAATAGTAGGCGAAAAATATTGAAAAGTATTATACATGTGGAAATTTATTAATTTTATCTATCATATAAACTCATGTCATTATTCTGGCGATTCTAGTGTCACACCATTTTTTAAATTCAAATCAGCGACTTCGTTTTCTGGGCATCCCCCAGATATTTCAGACGTACTCGATGAACCCAAGCCTGAATTATTCTTGTAGACTTTTTTCAACAATCTTAACTTTCTCCTACCTGAATTTATCCTCTCACCATCATCATTGTCATCTTCGTCGTTGCAGTCCTGAGTTTCAATATGCCCAACCTCCAAACTACGATTACTATATTCAGGGGCCTGCACATCTTCTTTACATTCTATCATATCATCAGAAACATCTTCCTCCTCGTCAGTCTTATTAAATTCATACAACTTCATCTGTTCATCGTATATCTTTTTGATACGCTCATCATATCCGTGGCGTGACTTTTGGATTATTTCCTGTAGTTTAGAGCTGCCTAATCCATTGCCATCTTTATGACGGCGAATGTAAAATAGCAAATAAGCCGATCCAGCTATACTATTTTCTGGCGCAGTTTCTGTTACTCGAGAATCATCAAAATAGTACCATTTATTGTCGGCAAAATTCTTTACGTACGCGGTATAGTGCCCACCACCCAAACCACCATAGTGGTTATCTACTGCATACAGGTCATAGATTAAACCTCTGGGATCATCTTTATAGACAACGTACCTCGACAGATCCAAATCTGTAATGGGGAAATTAACCGTGGCATCAATTTTATCGCTAAAAGACCTTTGACTTTCAAACCTTTTAAGGTGAATTAGCAGAATATCTGGTGTATTCCAAAGTTGTATTTGTTTGGTAGCCTGACGATGTTCCTTGCATGTAGGGCAGTACCACGAATCGGTTAATCCTAGTATTTCTGGTTTGGAAAATAATTGGAGACAATCGTCCAAGGTTATGGTTCTTTCCTTAGCGTTAGATCTTTCCAACTTAGCGTTCTCCAACTCTTTGTTAGGCAAAGTAGCTGGATTTTCCCAGTTATATATTTTATCATCGGAAAATGCCTCATTTGAACCCAATTCGCTCCACTCACAAACAATAATATCATTCATAGAAAGAATCGCAAACGGAGTGGAAGTCAAGCTATCCTTAATTTTATCTAACGCCTCTGGCTTATCTGTTAATTCTGGCTCTGTACTTGCATCTTCTTCAACATCATCTGTTAGTTCCATATCCTCATCCCGATCATTAGTATTATTTACATTTTCATTATTTGTTACAGTTTCTTTATTTTCTTCATCATCTCCCGATTGGAAGGGCTTGGAAAAATTCTTTGCTTCACTACCCTCGGTATCTCCCTCATCATCCACTTGCATAAGGACCCCTTCAGCACAATCTACTAAGGATGAATAATTGTAGATATCCTTCACCACATCTTCAAGTTTATCGTCTATATCTGTAGCTTTGTCAAGGTTTAACTGGGAGATAGGGGTCCAGAAATTAGGCCCTGTTCGGTTATTACTAGCAAATTGCTGCTCTTTTTCTACAGACAGAATCTTGATGGAAAAAAAGGATTTATCCTTGTCAGTCACCTTAATAGACGTATACTGTAGTATATCTTTATATTGTTCAAATTCAACATCTGGATATTTTTCTACTAATAATGGAAAAGCATCAGCAAAATCGGTTCGATTTCCTACAGGTTCAGGAAATGGGATATACCCACCACTTAAATGGACAAACCTGTTTTGCAATTTCATTCTTATTGCACCTGGATTATTCAATTCATCTTCTTTTAACGTAATAAAGAAAGGGACTCCAAATAACTTTGCATTTTTGTAGCCTTTTTCAATTCTAGTATTCAATACGGGAACAATTACTTCATTGTCATTTGTTACTGGTAATTCATAAAAAATAACGTCATCAGCAGGTTTGATCAATTCCTGCAAGGTTAAAAATTGAGCATTCGACTCTGTTGACTCATAGTTAACATAGATTTGATTACTGAAAATCTCACAGCCAAATAGTGTATTTGGATCTAGGCCCGACATTTTACCAACATAATTCTTCAAGTCCATATAAGTGGACGATTTGCTTAACTCAACTTCAAGAAGAAGTGGTGGAGAGTTCATGGGAAAAATTTTTATAGTTTTATCCCACACTGTATCAACCGGAAGCGGCAATGTAACATCATTATACGGGTCAAACGTTATAGAAACATTTTGACATTCGGGACAATATAGCGTTGATTTGTACATCCCGACAAATAAATCCGTTATAACGGAACAATTTCTCTTTAAATGCATCTCCCAAGTATCGTCTGCCAGTTTCTTGACTACATTCCAATCATTCACGTCATCACCAGGAGATAATGATGGTTTTTCTGTGTATTCTTTCTTTATTATCCTGTTCAAATCTTCATGTAAACTGTCTAACAGGAAGGCTAAAAATTCTTGAGAATCCTGTTGCATATAACCAGAAAACATCGAATTAAAGTGCCCGATAGTGGATTTGAACATTGAAGGGGGGAAAGCAGCATTTCTTTGCATTATGCTCATCCTGTTTTGAAATAACTTCTGAACCAAGTCACTAAATGCCCTAGCCACATAGCCGTGGTACCCAAGAGGATTTTCTTCATTGATTTCGTCTTCATAACCATCATAAAGGAAATAATCACGCAACTGCGGAATGTGTACCAGGCATTGCAACGCAGAATTCATGTAACATGTATTTCCCAAATTGACCAAACCAGTAGTACCTGATGCTGGTTCGAGTTTATTATAAGCAAAATAGTTTGAAGGCCAATGGTGATTCCCTTCTATAGGTTTAATTTCTATGACAAGGTCACTCGGATTTGAAGTTATCTTGTCTAAACGGTTTTCAAACATGTCTGGTATTAGTAGTTTCTTTATCGGTAGTTCGAGAAATTGAAGCGGAGTTATTTCATATGAAGAATTCAAAAAAGTACTAACATTGCTATCTGTGGCAATATCAGATCCCTCTGACACAAACCAAATCTTAAAATCCACCGCATTCACGTCTAGATGATCAGCTTTCTCAAAAAACAGATTCATACTCTTTTCAACCAAATCACGTACTAAATTCAACGCAGACATCGAGAGGTACATTATTGAATCGTCCTGGCCATGCCTCCTTTTCCTCCCGTCTTGTTTTTCGGTCAGGTAATGTAGTCTGAAAAACCATTTATTGTATTCTGTCTCTAACTCCCCTGTGGTTTGGTTGATAACCAAATTAGTTACCACTGGGTAAGAGCCACTTGTCATGCCGTAAATTTCTGATAGAAAATTGAAAACAGGCTCTGCAATAGACAGATACGGACATCTATTGTAATCCTCAAGCACAAAATTTTCAAAGTCTCTGCAAATCATGCGTGTATTAATAGGGCCTATATCTTCAGGATCGGTAACATCGGGGTCGAAAAATTTATCGTACCAAACCTTGGGGACAATACAGACTTTATCACCCTCTTTTTGCGTTTCCTTGTTTTCTTCTATTAGTCTAGCAACTACGTCTCTTTGTTGTTCTAAGACATGTCTTCCATCTTGACCATTAGTTCCAAGATTAGTTTCACTTGCAGCGTGTGGCTCAGCTATTAACTCATTAGCGCTAGCAAATGAAGAAACAGCGGAAGCATCGGATTCCGTATCCTCAATTTCACGATCTGAGACTGGGACAGACTCTTGCTTTATTTCATCCTTGTCATCTAGAACATTCATCAAGTCCACTCCCAACCGATCACATGGTGTTGTGCTATCGGTGAAATCGGGATCTTCATTATAAACCAATGAACATTCACGACTTGAAACATCTGAAGAACCCATTTTCGAATGAAGAAACCTTCGATTGAAACAACAACGTTCTGCAGGATTTTCCTCCCTTTATTTTTCCAGTAATCCCATCTTTTATCTTCATGCACTTCTTCAATACGTAATAATATTTTTCCACGAACCGACCAAATTTCAAGGAAAGTGGAAAATTTTTTAATCTTTTAGCTTATAAGAATAACGAAATATACCTGATTATAACAGAGAAGCGTACCTTTTTTTCGAACATTAGACTACACAACAGAAGTGTTGGATTAATCGAATACATATAGATTATATATACGCTGTTACATGCTATCGTAGACGTATCTCTTACGCAGAGGTTGCGTTACCCTTGACAACAGATGCCATGATACCATAACCTAGAGTAATGACACATAGGAAAGCCAAAATAGAGGCTGGAACACCTCTCGTTAAGAAAGTCATGACACTTAAATAGCGATCGCCCTTTCTATCTACTTTAGAGATGGCAGTGACATTGGGGAACCCCGAAGAAGCTAGTCCCATACCACAGGATGACAATAATGCACAACCGAAAACAAGGATAGGAGCAGCTTTGGGGTTGCCAAGCTTGTCACCAACTTCTTGCACCAAGGGAATGATGATAATAGCGGATACTGTATGCGAGACGAAAGTACCCACAACCAACATCAGGATACCGAAAATACATAGAATGGCAAAAACACCATCATTCTCAATTTTCTTTTGTAATGCTTTTGCAATGGTTGATAGCAAACCCGAGGATGAGACGGCCTTCCCCAAAGCAATACCTCCCATTGCCAAAATAACGATTGACCACGGAAAGGCATTTAAATCTTGTGTTGATAGTAATCCGGTACCAAAAAACAAAACGATGGGAATGATTGCAATTTGACCTGATGACCCAAAAGCACCTTCAATCTGGCTTTCCACACACCACAACAAAATAGTGGCCACAGTGACAGCAATGATATAATACTGCTTAACTGTGAATTTCGTCTTAATAGGCTTAAATTTTTCCAATTTGGTCTTATTCATCTTGAAAGTAGTGAACAATAAAATCCAAACCAAAAGCATGGCCAGGATACCAGATGGCAATGCAACAGCAAAGAATTGGCCCCAGCCAATACCATAGGGTTTCAAGTACGACATGGAAATGATGTTTTGAGGTGAAGAGATTGGTGAAGACATACCACCGATATTTGCAGCCAACGCTACACCTAACACCAATGCTTGCGCAAATGGGCTATCCGCATCCATGGCATCCAATAGGGGAGATAACAACGAATATGTTAGAACAGGTGCTGCGACATTGGAAATCCACATTGATAGGAAGAACACGACACACATTGCCATTAAAAGAACGTTTCTGGGTTTACAACCAGCGAAGGCCAACAACCACGAGGCAAGAACTTTGGCGATGTTATATTGTGCAAGTACTTCACCCAAAGTAAAACCTGCCAGCAGAATCATAATTGTAGAAGACCACATGGCGGCCAAAATTTCTGATGAAGCGCTTGCAGCACTCATTATAGTCCCGTCGGAGGTTTTTAGGACTTTGAAAAGGACTACAAGTAGTGGTACAAGGAATGCTGTAATGTGTAATGGGATGGCCTCACTAGCCCACAAAAAGGCGACACACTCGACAAGGGCCATGCAGCGGTGCTGAGCAGCGTCGTTGAAGGTCTTTATTCCTAACAAGAGTCCAGTGACTAGAATAATAAAGTAAATCTTGTATGCTTTCTTGGTGAAAAATAGTTTCGGTAGTGCAACGTTGTTTATACTAGTGAATTTTAAGTTTATCGGCCTGGGTAGTGGCCATCTGTAATATTCCAAATCTAACTTGCCAACCAGCTTATTTGCATTATATTCTGTTTCCTTTGGTGTCAACTCGTCTGCTTGCGATAGCAGTCCCAACATGTCTTTCCAGGTGTTACTTCTTTCCCAAACAATGTGGTCATGCAGGTAGGATTTCAACTCTTGCTTGCTATGCGAAATATTATGAGGCTGGTCAGTGATGCGCGCATAAAATGTGACTAGCTGGGAAATTTTGGAATTTAGCAATTCGATCGTTTCTGCCTGGAATGCATATGTGTCTTTGAAAAACTGTTCCGATTCGATCAGTTCGGTTCTTGTATTCAAATGAAGAACTTTGTCTGATTTCTTTGTAATTTTTGCAAACCCAATGCGGTTCAATTCGATGAACGACTTCAACTGGCAAAGATCGATATATAGGTTCACGATCGACTTCTTCAACAGCGATTTTTTCTGAGACTTAATGTTATACTGCGAATGATGCAGCAAAGCAGTATTATCTTCAATATTAGATTGATCATCGTAAAATTCGTCGTCGTCTTCGTCATCATCCAAGTCCAGTGGGGGAACTTCGTCATTTGTGCTGGCAATCGGTTCGTTAAACAGAGTATCATCGTCGATATCGTATTCTATAACTCCGATTTTCTTCAGGTCCTTCACCAGCGCGTCAAATTTGTCGTAGAATTTCGCTTCTGTCCTCTTATAAAAATCATCTACTTTCTGTTTTTCAGCTGTTAAATCACCAACAAACGTATCATAAGTGTCTAATTGCAGATTTTCGTTGGCCGTGGAGGAGACGGACGATGCGGAAGACGACCTTCTTTTGTAAAATATCTTTTCCTTCATTCTTCTGAAAGGAGAAGGTTTGGCAGCGACCGTCTGAGCAGTAGGCAACTCTCGCAACTCGATGGTTTCCTCAACGATGCCTGCATCTTTGTTCATACCGGAAGACGTATCCTCCTTCGCATTTTTAAAAGAAAACTTGTTTTTGAACCTATCTGTAATGTTAGAGCTCTTTCCTGCGCCAATTCCTTCTTCGTTATCACCAGCCTGAAGTTCATCTGTTTGTAGCGTGTAAATAAGATTTTTCAGCTCGCTGTAGTCCATATAATGGTTTTGCCATTCTGGGACAGCATTGTACTTCAAGAAGTGTGAAAATCTCATGTTCCTGTACCAGCTACCACTTACTCGTTTATCCTAAAAACAACTTTATTGGCCGGATGACATCGAAGTGAACAGTGTTCTTTATATCGATGAATCAAAATTTTTCAGTGAGCCATTCATTCTTCGAGAAGCAGCGCAAAAAAAAAACAAAAAAAAAAAAAAAAAACGGCTGTTGCTGCGGCGATATTGTGAGCGCCCCGCTTAAGGGCGACTTTACCCATAGTAAAAAGGGAAGACAATAACGAAATAAGAAGAGAAGAGAACCGTGGTTTCTCTGTTGCTTAGGATCATATACGCCTACAGCAAGGCACCTCTTTATGCGTATGCAGTCATACAAGGAGTGTGGAAATGCAGCACAGATGGCCTTCGCTGCTTGCCAGGCTGCCATTTTTCTTGGCTGCTGCCGCTACTACTGATTTTCTTGCCTCTGCTAGAAACCAGTGGAAATGATTTATTCACAATCTAGCACCATGCAACATACATCCAAATCAGTGGAAATACGACATTATTAGCCGGCCCTTTACGTGCCAAAGGTAATAACAGTGAACGAGAGATGGGAAGCTTAATGCTGTTACCCGCTATCGGTTGTTGCTATGTAAACCAAATATAAATGCAAGCCAAAAAAAAGGGTAACATGAGGTTAAGTAGGAGAAGGGAGATATTGAATGTTTAAGGTGTCAGCATGTGGGGTGAGGATAATGAGTGGCATATCAGAAATTTGGATTGGCGAACTTAGAGATTACAAGTACGCTTTACGTCTTGATAGAGAAGAGTATCCAGCGGTGCTTGTTTACGAGTATGACTCGTCTTCTACTAGGAACTATCTTTTTACCATAAAGTACAGCGATCAGAGGCCAAACTGGCAGCTCATTACTCGTGATGCAGCTTTAACAGCTTACGATTTACTTAACAGAGGTGGCGAGTTCACAACTCTCAGCTTTCCGGGAGCCACTATTCACCGTTCAGTCAGTGAGCTGTCCCGATTGCATTAACAATATATAAGGGAGCAGAGCGAAACAATATGAGGTTCAGTAACATTTAAGGGTCGCTATTGAGTGTTTTGTGAGATATAAGTGAGTTTTGAGATAATTGTTGGGATTCCGTTGTTGATAGAGGCTACAATATTATGTATACAGAATATACTGGAAGTTCCCCTCGAGGATATAGGAATCCTCAAAATGGAATCTATATTTCTACATACTAATATTGAGATTTATTATTCCTCATTCCGTTTTCATATGTTTCGTTTCTATTACACTATCAATCCTTGCATTTCAGCTTCCATTACATTTGATGACTGATTCTCAATCTTTATGTTATCTTTTTACACCACATGTGATAGTATACTACTAAACAGTATGTGGTAGCTATAATCTTTAATGAATGGGCGAAGCCTCCCTAGTATTTTATCTTGACATATCTAAAGGATTGCACAATATTGCGATTTGTTCTCCACAATGAAACCTTCTCAATAATTGTCCAATCATCCACCCATTTCTTAAGATGATAGACGATTCTTAGTCCAATAACATTGTATCCTTTACGTTCCGTAGAATGTCATGTTGTTGATCCTCTTCTCAGCACAGTGCTTATTACTCTCACATCAGCATCAAAAAAATTGCTTCATGATTAAAATGTTTGTGGAATATAACCGTCAAAATAGGTCAGGCGAATATAAAATAGAAGCTTCTATGGCCAAGTTGGTAAGGCGCCACACTAGTAATGTGGAGATCATCGGTTCAAATCCGATTGGAAGCATATATTTGATTTTTCCAGCAATTAATTTTTTTTTTTTTTTTTCACGCTCTTGAGTCATCGCGAGTAAAATTCCACTGGAAAATTTTTTCAATATATACGAAGTTCCACAATATCATACAGCTCTCACATCGTAGATTATGTCAATAGATGGTATGGCATCAAACATGTATATAAACTAAAATATTTTCATCTTTTCGTATTATTCGATTTGCGCACTTGCAAAAATAAGAATTTTCGACTTTCTTTAAACATAAAACTCTAAGAGCAATAAGCAAGAGATTCGATGCTATCTTCAGCTAATAGGTTTTATATAAAGAGGCATTTGGCAACACATGCCAATATGTTCCCCTCTGTATCTAAAAATTTTCAAACAAAAGTGCCACCTTATGCGAAACTTTTGACCAACCTAGACAAGATGAAACAAATAACAAACAATGCTCCATTGACACTAGCAGAAAAAATTTTATACTCGCATCTTTGCGATCCTGAAGAATCGATTACTTCTTCTGATCTGTCCACCATCCGTGGTAATAAATACTTGAAGCTAAACCCAGACCGTGTAGCTATGCAGGACGCTTCTGCCCAAATGGCGCTTCTACAATTCATGACCACCGGTCTAAATCAAACATCTGTCCCAGCATCCATACATTGTGATCATTTAATTGTAGGTAAGGACGGTGAAACTAAAGATTTACCCTCTTCCATAGCTACCAACCAAGAAGTTTTCGATTTCTTGGAGAGTTGCGCAAAGAGATATGGAATTCAATTCTGGGGCCCAGGTTCTGGTATCATTCACCAGATTGTTTTGGAAAATTTCTCAGCTCCAGGTCTAATGATGCTAGGTACTGATTCCCATACACCAAATGCAGGCGGTCTGGGAGCTATTGCCATCGGTGTTGGTGGTGCGGATGCAGTTGATGCCCTCACAGGCACTCCATGGGAATTAAAAGCACCAAAAATTTTAGGTGTTAAATTGACCGGAAAGTTAAACGGATGGTCCACTCCTAAAGATGTAATCACAAAGCTCGCTGGTTTACTAACTGTCAGAGGTGGTACCGGTTATATCGTTGAGTACTTCGGCGAAGGTGTATCCACTCTATCTTGCACAGGTATGGCAACCATCTGTAATATGGGAGCTGAAATCGGTGCTACAACGTCAACTTTCCCTTACCAAGAAGCTCACAAGCGTTATTTGCAAGCAACTAATAGAGCAGAGGTCGCTGAAGCAGCTGATGTTGCTTTAAACAAGTTTAACTTCTTAAGAGCCGACAAAGATGCTCAATACGATAAAGTTATTGAAATTGACTTATCCGCAATTGAACCTCACGTTAATGGTCCATTTACACCAGACCTTTCAACCCCAATATCTCAATATGCCGAAAAAAGTTTGAAGGAAAACTGGCCCCAAAAAGTTAGCGCTGGTTTGATTGGATCATGTACCAATTCATCTTATCAAGACATGAGTCGTGTTGTCGACTTGGTCAAGCAAGCTTCCAAAGCCGGCTTGAAACCACGTATCCCCTTCTTTGTCACCCCTGGTTCAGAACAAATTAGAGCTACCTTGGAAAGAGATGGAATCATCGATATTTTCCAAGAAAATGGTGCCAAAGTTTTAGCAAATGCATGCGGCCCTTGTATCGGACAATGGAATAGGGAAGATGTCTCGAAAACATCAAAAGAAACGAACACTATTTTTACATCATTCAATAGAAATTTCAGAGCTAGAAACGATGGTAATAGGAATACAATGAATTTCTTAACATCCCCAGAAATAGTAACAGCGATGAGTTATTCTGGAGATGCTCAGTTCAATCCGCTAACTGACTCAATTAAATTGCCAAATGGGAAGGATTTCAAATTCCAACCACCAAAGGGTGATGAGTTACCAAAAAGAGGATTTGAACACGGTAGAGACAAATTTTATCCTGAAATGGATCCAAAGCCAGATAGCAATGTAGAGATTAAGGTAGACCCTAATTCTGATCGTTTGCAATTATTAGAGCCATTCAAACCTTGGAACGGGAAGGAATTGAAGACAAACGTGCTTTTGAAAGTTGAAGGTAAATGTACAACAGATCATATTTCCGCTGCGGGCGTCTGGTTGAAATATAAAGGCCATCTAGAAAACATTTCTTACAATACATTGATTGGTGCACAAAACAAAGAAACCGGTGAAGTCAACAAGGCTTATGACCTTGACGGAACTGAATATGATATTCCTGGTTTGATGATGAAATGGAAATCAGACGGTAGACCATGGACCGTGATAGCGGAACATAACTATGGTGAAGGTTCCGCAAGAGAGCATGCTGCTTTGTCACCAAGATTTTTAGGCGGAGAGATTCTTTTAGTTAAGTCTTTTGCAAGAATTCATGAGACAAACTTGAAGAAACAAGGTGTGTTGCCATTGACTTTTGCCAACGAATCTGACTATGATAAAATATCAAGCGGAGATGTTTTAGAAACGTTGAACCTAGTTGACATGATTGCTAAGGATGGTAATAACGGTGGTGAAATTGATGTTAAAATTACTAAACCAAACGGTGAATCGTTCACCATCAAGGCAAAACATACTATGTCTAAAGATCAAATCGATTTTTTCAAAGCTGGTTCAGCAATCAATTATATTGGTAATATACGAAGAAACGAATAAATTCTGAAGAGATATTAGCTAAAAATTAAGAGTCCGATTTAATAGTCATAAGCTAGTTTACACAATTCTATAGACTCTGCATATAGACGGTGCAAATAACCTACCTATTTATTTATTTATTTATTATAAAAAACGTAATATTGTTTGATATATAATATTATACACGAGATCTCGACTGCTTCAACTACGGCTTAACTCAAGGGTGGGGGGTATTTTGTTGTCGTATATGCAATATGTATGTGTTAAAAAGATACAATTATGTAAGTTACCACCTTTGTTTCATTTCATTCATTACTTGTAAACCTTGTAAACGTTCTTCGTACAATGCAGCTAGCCTGCTAACCTTGTTGCTTGCTTTAATATCTGAATATCCCTTTTGAGAGAATTTATCTGCTGTCTTTGAAGTAGTTTCATTTTTCTTCTTCTTTTCTTGTAGTTCTTTGTCGAACTTCTTAATCTTCGCGTTTTGGACGAGGGTTAAACTTTCAAACTGTTGTACGAATATATCTGTTTCCACAGAATTTTTATCCTTTGCTGGCTCGTCCTTAACCATTTCTTTGATATTATCTGATATCGTTAAATCGGTGCTGCTGTTACTCAATGGAAGCGAGTCTGCTGATGGAGTCTTCGTCGGTGAGGATAATGTATCTGTAGAAGAAGAAGCTAATGCCAAATCTGTATTAGAATTGGAAGTTAGAGACAGTTGTGGTCGTGTAACTGCCTTAATAGGAAGTGGAGGTTTGGCATTGAATGATGGGGATGAAACATTTCTGCTTGAAGACTTAGGTTTCAAGACTGGTGTATTTTGTAATGCGACAGGTGTGTACGTTGGAGACGTAACAGATCTTTGTGGACTAGGGCTTCGACTTCTAGGAAGGGTTAAGCAGCCTAGTTCACTGTATCTGGTTGGCGACGACTTCCTTGGCTTAGGCAAAACAGGGATAGTAGAAGACGATGATACGGATGAAGGAGGTGATGATATTTCCTTCGCGATTTCGGGGAAAAAGTCCAGTAAATTTTTAATATATCTCGACCCAATAGCTAAACGATCATTAGTCATCATGGAAAGTTTTTCCTTACATAACGCCGGAGTTAAAGCTTTACTTAGGGTCCTTGAATCATGTTTAGTCGATTCACCATGCGCTATGATCCTATTAAAAAAAGGAATTATGACCATAAAGAGGTCCTGGTATTGGTTGAATTTAATAATTTTGCGGAATGTTTCACTTGTGAACTTTAGATCATCAACAATTGGTAACGGAATTAATTCAATTGGGATTAGAGGTTTGGCTTTATTCTTAATGAAGTAATTCAACCACACGGATGCCAAAGAATAAATATCCCATTGAGATAAATCAATGTAGTTGTTTCTTTTGATAATATCCAAAAAAATGTTTACCTTTTTATAGTTTCCCGGCTTCTGGAATATCAATTCACACAACAGAGCGTCATTCTGTAATTTCTTGAAAATTTTATCGAATACTAACTGCCTATACTGTCTTATTGCCAGAGGGGTCAATCTGTTATAATATTCCTCCGGGACATTTATATGTTCGCGTATCTGGTAATCATATAAGTACACGTTCAACGATATTCTAAGTCGCGTAATATCTATTAGTTCGGATAAAGAAGTCAGGTCCAAGACATGAACTAAACTTGGAAAATCATGCTGACTATCTTTTGAGTCCAAGAAGTTAAAGTTCATAGCGTTTGAAATTACTTGATAGACCGACCTAACGAAGAATGACTCATGAACAATAAAAATCTTTTGTAAATAGAACTTGGTCTCTTTGGGTAACTTTGCAAACATTTTAATACCGTAAACCCAGCTTATTTTTCTCTGGGAAAACCCAGATGAAAAAATCACCAGTGAATATGGTGCCTGTGGCAATTTCATTACCAATCGATCCATGAGGGCATTAATAAGCAAGTCATAAACTTGCTTATCGCCAATTTCATCAGATGCTGGCAAATAAGTCGAATCAAAGACATAAATTGCGTGACCAGAGTTAGGATCAACTGAGTAAGATCTAAAAAATATGTTATTAACGTTGATATCTATCATCCTGGCCTTCTTTCACGCTACCAATAGTATTATCCAGTAGGGCCATATCCTCGAGAATTTCACTTTCTATATACAAAATAACATCAACATGAAAAAACGCCAAAATACGTACGCCGTTAATAGTGATACATGTGCTCAATTACGGTCCATCATCAACCTTTACATACTTCTAGCTAACTTTGATTTTCATGAGGCTTATTTCTTACTTTTCTTTAACCTTGTCTCTCCCACAGCTCTAATTTTACGCTTTTTGCCCTTACTATCTCCTCCTTTTTGCTTACCTTGGTCGGATACTATCTTTTCTTCTTCATTTGTCGGCTTGATACTATCGAATAACTTAATACCAGTTTGTACTCTTCGCAGCCTCATCTGTTCTAAATCTAGAGAGCCTTCGAAGATTTCTGTGTCTTCAGGGATAGAAAATTTTGCCACTTGAGTAAATTTATCCCATGGAATGGCTGCAAATTGTATTTTGCACAACTCTACGAGCTTATCATGTTCCCGGTTTTTATCTTTCTCAAATTCCCAATACTGTGCTCTCTCAAAACAATTATCTAAAATGGTTCTCTTACTTTTCTTGATTTCTTGACCAGTAAAAGAATATACTCGCTTGTACTGGGCGACAAAATCAGTGAATGTCTTATGTAGCGGATGTGAGCTGTTCATAAAGTTTAATCTGGCTTCACCATCCTTTGAAATCATCTGTTCAACAATACTTTTATCCTTTGCATAGTAGCGTGCTGTCAATTTGATTACTTCCATGTCTCTTCGGGATATTCCAGTATCGTATTGAGAGAACAGAAAATCCGGTGGCCTTGCTATCTCTCGTTCACTCTTTCTGTCATTATCTTCACCGCTGACAGTGACTGTTGGCTCATTCATGAGTTTGGTGTAGTATTCATGGAGTGGGTCATCTTTCTTGATGAATGAGAATCTCTCATCTTCTAGCAGTTTGTTCTCAAACTCAACACCATGCTGCTTTATGTAATTTACTGTGGTTTTAATGTCCTCTTTCAGCTGGGTATCTTCTGGTTCCATTTATACAACTGCAAATTATTGCTGTTAGCTTTACGCTTTACCTTATTTCTTCCTGTATTTAAGTGTTTCAAGGCTAACTTTTGCCGAAATATTTCGTTGAAGGAAGGTTCTTATTTTATCAAAAAATGGTCAACAGACAAACAATAGAAAAACCAAAAGAAAATAAAAGCTTTTGAGGAAATCGGTAAAATGGATGATCTGCTAAAAGTTCCCGAGATTGTAACCAATATTGCCTCATATTTATCTACTGTAGATTATCTGAGTTTTCAACAAGTGAATAAACGGGTTTATGCAATCATTAACGGCAAAAATGATTCAAAGTATTGGTCATTGAAATTGACTAGAATGGGTCTCCAACAGGTGCATTCAAATGAAGAAGAAGAAATTACGTTGCTGGATGAAAATGATGATCAAAATTCCCTTCGCATCTTCGAAATATACAAATCTTTCACTGCTCAAAATTCTAAAAATATCTTTGTGAAATTTTACCGTTGTTATAACTCATACGCTAGGAAACTATATAATAATAATCTAGCAAATTTCTTTCCTACTTCATATTCCAACGATCCGTTGAAACAAACAAAAATTCTAAATTTTATCAAAAAGTACAATTTCTCGAATAAAAATGATATAGAAACATTTACTAGGATTGAAACTAATTTCAACATTCTTAGGGAAATCTTCATTAATTCTGTTCTCAAAGAGTCAGAATTGAATTACCAGTCTAATAATTTAGCTGCCGTCGCTCGTTTCATGAAAATTTTATTGATATCTAATGAGGAAAGCAATGCTATCGAATTTTTCAAGTCAAAGGCTGATTTGCCTCCCAGTTTAACGGTTTTGCCGTCTAATGATGAATTATTTTGGGCCGAACAACCAAGGGAAGGGGACAGCGGTGGGAGTACCGTGATATTTAATTCTAAAAATTTAGATACGTTTCTCAATCAGCTAAGGGATTTCCTCAACGAAAAGATTAAATTAGCGGACATTTTATTCAAAGATGAGTTCCCTGTAATATTACAGTTCATCGAGTCCTTTATCCAAGATATTTTATTAGATATTTTAAACAATATCTTATTAAGCTATAGTGAATTTTTAAAAGAAAATGGAAAGGATAGTAAAGCCAATTATGAATGCGTACCCGAACTTTATTTCACATTTATAAAAAAGTTTGATACTGAATTAAACGACTCAGTAAACGCAGGCGCAAATTTCCGTAAAGTTGTTCGTGACCTTTTAAACCTGTATCTCGAGCCCTTTGTTGTCAACTATATGAATCAGACAACTAGAGTATTTGAATCATTGATCAACTCACAATTAGCTAATTATGACACACAAGTTCAAGACAAGCAGCGTGAGCAAAACGCAAAAATTTATAACACTTTAAAAGATCAAACGGATGCTTCGAGTGCAAGTAACAATGAATTGCCGAATGACCTCTCAATAATTACTGAAACCTCCAAAACTGTCCCAGAAGCGGATTCAAAACCAAGTACGATCCATCAATCAGTTCATTCAACTGATATTTCTAATGATAAACTAGACTTTCTAAGTTCCTTCACCAAGATTTTCAAGTTCTCGAACAATGAAAATCAAAGGCTAAAGCAACAACTACAACTAGCCTACAACTTAAATTTAATTTCCAATAACTTGCAAAACATTAAATCGTTAATAAGTCTCGATTTATGTTACAAAATTTTACAGGAAACAAGCGAAAAGACGGATCAAATTTACAAATTTCATACGATTGAAAGTTTGCTACCATTGATCAAGCTACGCTGTCAAGAGATTTTCAAAATTTTAATTACACAATTGAATAAAAATCACGTTAAACCTGCATTTGAAAAGGCAATCCTGCTACTACAAAAATATAATCCTAACGAAATAGAACAAATAGAAATAAAATTCAATTCACTTTCGCCAGCCAATACTCAAGTCGAACCTTTAGTACAATTCACTGAACTTATCAATATAGGTGACATAATATTACAAATGATTTCCATTTTTTACAAGAACGAATTGATTCCCAAAAAAATTATCGATAAAAATAAAGATTTTCTTAATGATGTTATCCAATTAAAAAAAAATTTTGAGACTTCTATCGATGATTTTGTAGCCGAAGGTTTAAATATCGGTATAAACAAACTAATGGATGAAATCTCATTTGTATTCAAGACTCTTCAATTGCCTGACGATTATAATCCACCGCCACCCTCTAGGAATTCTCCAATAAGGGATATAAAGCCAACCAAATGTGCTATCAGGGTAGTCGAGTTACTTTCTAATCATTGCTTTCTACTGACTGGTGCCACAGACAAGGGTACTATTGACGTGTACCAACAAGAAATTGGCGAGAGATTCTTTAATGAAATCGTCAAACATCTGAAGAAGTGCTTCATATCTACGGAGGGCGCAATTTGGTTAATCTGCGATTTAAATTACTTTTACGATTTTATTGCTAACAAATTAAAACAAAAAAATGTTGTTCCCTATTTTGTTGGGCTTAAGTCTATTGGCCAGTTATACATCATTTCAGGCAAGGACTCGAAAGAGTTGGGAAAGCTTATATCTGATCTTGGGAAATTCAATGGCATTTTTACGCAAGAGGAAATTTATGAATTTGTTCAGAGGAGAAGCGATTGGGTTCGTGTACGGAAAGACGTTGAAAAGGTAATGTACGGCCTAGGCATACGAGATTGCTGCATTATGTAAATTCCTATCAATGATTAATTATATTACTCTATATAGGTATGAAGTGCGGAAATAAAAGACTGTTCACATATTAGATTATTCAAGATTACGCGGGCTCTATTTTTCCCTGTTAGCCACACGCACACAAGGGGCATACAAATGTTCACTCCATTTATAAGAGGATTCCACACAAGATCATCGATAACATGGTTCAGTACGCTCCCTTTCTATTAGGAAAGTATGTTCATTCTTCATACGCTATTCTATTTTTTTTTTTTTCACACTTAGTCTTTTACTAACGCATAGTTAACCATTTGCTGTTTCGAAGAGGCAACATCAAACAAGTCGATGTGCTCTTTCCCAAGCTGGTCTCTATTGCAGATTTTCTGATCCGTTATTGGCAATTATGGTAGGCTGTCTCAGCTACTATGTGTACGAAAGGAAAATGGGGCGTCCACAAGGTCATCATTTACACGAGCTCATAAAGAAGCGATGGGACGATCGCAAATAATAATCCGGCGTGAGGGGAGTATATATAAGTTTCTGGCGATATGTAAATACCATAATAATTAATCCTAGGATCTACCTTTATACGCATTTATCCTATAAAAACCCAATCTTTCAGATCCACAGTATTTTTATATGTGTGATTTCCTTGATTGTCTCAATTTAAAGAGTAATACATACAACTTAGACCAAAGAATTATTCAATAGATGACGCCGAAAGAATCTGGAAAGCCTATTTCGTGTGCAATGAAGAAGTTGAAAGGCAAGAGATCTAAGATTTTGGTTTTATCTAGAGATGCGGGCACCAACGAATTGAAGCCAACGAAAGGAAGAGCACATCGAGCTTGCATAGCTTGCAGAAAGAGGAAAGTACGGTGTAGTGGTAATATACCATGTAGACTTTGCCAGACTAATAGTTACGAATGCAAATATGATCGCCCCCCACGGAACTCATCGGTATTTGATAGGGAAGTAAGCGATGATAGTTCCTTATATGCACAGAGAGCTTCCCACGAACGGGAAGATAGCAAGGGCCCTATAAGTTCCATTGATTACAAAAAGGTTGTAGAGACGATCTTTCCACCTGAAACACTCCGTCAAATACTTGCTTCTTCTTCTTTTAACAGCCAGAATTTTTTGGACACTATTAAAACGTGTCTACTTCAAGGACAATTAAATGTTAATCAGGTAATACGTCAAAGTCTACCAAAAGATACGCCTTGGCACATGCAAACAAGTGTTCCATTACCACCCAGAGAGATTGCCTTGAAATTTATTCAAAAGACCTGGGATTGTGCCTGTGTGCTATTTAGGTTCTATCACAGACCTACTATCATTTCTATCTTGGACTCGATATACGAAGCAGAAAAACATGGCAAGCAATATACTCCAGAACAAGTGAAAACACAACCTTTAATTTATTCTGTTTTAGCAGTCGGAGCCCTTTTTTCTAAGGAAGATCTCAGCAAGGATAGTAAAGCAACTAGGGAATTTTACACTGATGAAGGCTACAGATACTTTTTAGAGGCCAAAAACTCTTTGGACTTTTCTAATATTACTGACATCTATTCCATTCAAGCTATATTTATGATGACGATCTTTTTGCAATGTTCAGCAAACTTGAAGGCTTGCTATTCGTTCATTGGTATCGCTCTGCGTGCTGCGTTAAAGGAAGGTTTACACAGGCGGTCTTCCATAGTTGGTCCTACTCCGATTCAGGATGAGACAAAAAAAAGGCTCTTTTGGTCTGTGTACAAACTAGATCTGTACATGAATTGTATTCTTGGTTTTCCAAGCGGTATCGACGAATCTGATATCGACCAAGAGTTTCCTCTAGACGTCGATGATGAAAATATATCTACTATTGGAATAAAGTTTCAAGATTGGCGAACGATAAGTTCCTGTGGAATGAATAATAAGCATACAAAGCTTATTTTAATCATGTCTCGGATCTACAAGCTAATGTACTCTTTGAGAAGAAAACCATTAGAAGAGGATTCTAGGACGCAGATTGTATCGTTGAACGATCAATTAGATAATTGGTATGCCCAATTACCAGATATTTTGAAGGTTGACACAATACGGTATCGTCAAACGCAACCACCTCTAACTGTTTCCGCAAATGATAGTAGTTCTCCATACACTAAACCTAAGAAATTATTATATCTGGACTTCCTTCTATCCAAAATCGTACTCTATAAACCATTCTACCACTATATTTCTATAGACCCGTTAGATATCCCAGAGTTCCAATTTCAAATTCACATGGCGGAAAACTGTATTGAAGTTGCCAAAAAAGTTATTCAATTATCTTATGAAATGATTACGCAAAACCTTTTGAGTGGTAGCTACTGGTTTTCCATTCATACAATCTTTTTTAGTGTTGCTTGCCTCAAATTTTATGTCTACCAAACAGAAAAGGGCCTGATACGAAATGGGAAGGTTGATTCGGATATTTATAACGCTACGCAGCTTGGCAGTGAAATATTATCACTTTTGAAGGGTGCTTCAAATGCGAGTAAACGTACTTTTGAAGTATTGAACCAATTGTTCAAAGAGTTTAACGAGAAGACCTCTGTATTATCTGAACAACTTTTGAATATAGTTAAATTGCAACGGCAAGAAAGTAGTGGAGCTTTAGTGCCCCAGTTGCAGACAAATAATAATTTTACGAAGTGCCAAGGAGAATTACATCATGGACAGCAGCATCACCAAACTCCAGCCACGAGTCTTCGTTCCATTCTGAATCTTCCACAAGGGGAAGCTGATCTAAAGTTTCAGAATACCAATAATGAGAGCCATACAACGACAGCTGCACAAGAAGAATACTTAGATAAACTTCTAGCAGAATTTGAGGAATTTGACTACTCAATTAACAGAGTATTACCTGATGTCATCGATTTTTCAGCACTAATTGGCCAAGATTCTTCTGCCAACAATCAAATATTTTCCTCAGAATTCAGCTCTGACCCAACAGTAAATTGAACCTTTAAACTCGCGACTTCTTTATATCTGTATATTCTTCTACATCCTTCTTTTTATGTATTATTATTTTATCTGCTTCCTCACACCACATAGTGGCATACCGTGTGTGGCCGTTTTTTTTTCATCGCCATATTGAAACAGTGATTTGTTATTATTCAATTGAAATAATAGTTATTAGGTTTAAGAAAAACTAAAAGATAAAATAAATAGCCCAGGCCACGAAAATGGCAAACCGATCCCTCAAGAAAGTGATAGAAACATCATCAAACAATGGTCACGATTTATTAACTTGGATAACCACCAATTTGGAAAAGCTTATATGTTTGAAAGAAGTTAATGATAATGAAATACAGGAGGTTAAGGAAATACACACTCAACTGGATGAGTTTGTGAGGTATATCTCCGTACTAGAAAATACGGATGATTTAGAACTGCATTCAGTGTTTATCAGTTTGTCTCAGCTCTATACGATTTCCATATGGCGTTTGAAGGACGAATATCCTGGTGTAGTTTTTGATTCCGCAGCATTCTTAACAAACGTATTGTGTGAAGAAGATGTATCCATTGATGATGGAGATACCGACCCTAACCAAAAGAAAAAAAAGAAGAAGTCAAGTACAAAAAAAAAAAAGTACATATACTCACCGGCAAAAGATATCGCATGTACCATACTTGTTCAATTATTTGAAAATTTTGGAAGTAGCATCTCTTCCTTAATCCCATTGTTATTTAATGCTATTTTCAAAAACCTGAAAAAAATTATGGAGAAAAGTAAATATTATCATGCTACCTTCATGACAACCCTTCTTCAGCTTTTTAATGCGATTCTAAGAAATTCCAATAATGATGATAAAATCCTTGATCCAGCCACATATGCGAAATTTTCGAAACTATCCAAAACCGTTTTTGACAGTATTTCCACTGATGAGAAGGACTTTTCAGTTACTTTTGTGTCTGTCCTAATTGAATGCTGGACAGCTCATTTCAAACAAACTAATTTTATCAGAGAGCACTCCCATGATATTATAGAGACCATATATTCTAGATTTACCGAAGGTGAAATAGGTGTTTATGGTTTTGCAAACGACGAAACTCGTATCTTTACCGCAAAATCTTTAGCGGAGATATTATTTGATTATTACTTTTCTAAAAATATTTTAACTCTACAAGAAGTATGGTCCATCTACGTTAAGATATTCTTAAACTGTGATACACGAGACGTGGAAAGTGGTTGCTTCGAATCTATTATTCATTTGATAAACTTGAATTTATTAGCTGACAACACTTTTTTGAGTAACTCAAAATATTTGGATATAGTTCTCTCTTTAAGCGGCGTCTTCAGCAGTTACGAAGTGAATAATAGGAGCATGAATACATTATCAAGGTATTTGAGATACTTTCAACATATGCATGAAGTAATATTGCCACATTTGAATGATTCTGCAAAGACTCAAATGTTGTACTACATCCTAGGTTGTTCTGATACTTACCAGAGCTCCTCTAAAAGTGATTCAGCTTCAAATTTCAAATATAGTATTGATGCGAAGCCTGAAACACAGTGGCTTACATTACTGCAGCTTGACTTCACGTATGTGTTAATCAGCGACTTAGGTTCTACTTTCACCACTGAGGAAAATACCGTTAAAGAGATTAGAGATAAACTGGTTGATTTAGCTACATGTGAAATCTTTACGATACGAGTTCACACTGTGGAAATTTTGAAGGTTTTTTTGAACAACTGTCCAGAATATCTTTCGGAGACCATTGAAAACTCCTTACGTGCACTATCCACTGATTTTAAATCTACAGGAAAATTTATTTTTCATAAAAATCATGGCCATGCTTTTATAATAGCAAATCTAATCAAAGGTGCCGAGAGCGATTATATTTCCTATGAGTTGATCATGAGAATTACAGTGTTTTCTACATCATTCATTAAGAATAATACTACATCTACCTCTTCTAATTTGTACTTCAAGGGTCTTTTATGCTGGATATTATTGATAGGATTGATGAATTATAAAGATGAACAGTATTTGAAGCTGCAGATACCCCAACTATTTCTTTTCTGGAAAGTTTTATTAACACATACCTACACATACCACGACGAGGATGAATTATACAAGAACCTAGAAATCCGAAATCATGCATTGACTTGTTTATTGACGTATTTAAGCAATACGACAATTGATAAAGAAATGGCTAAACAAGTATCATATTTGCTAACTAAGTGCTCCAATTTTAATCATTCCATTGACCTGAAATCGAAAAACATTGACAATGCTTTACTGCATAATGAAAACAGAATTTTACAGGTATACCTTAAGCTGGAGAAATACATAAATAGCGATTTTAATAGTTCTTTACTAATATTAATCGTGAAGAATTTTTCAGACCCCAATCTTTACACCGAGTCAAGTAGTTCCGTTTTGGGAAGCTTAAAAGATATTGGTAACAGGAAAGTGAGTAACAAGGACGACATGGAAAGTAATATAGTATTAGAATCTTCAATTAATACTCTACTTCGTCAAAACAACGGCTTTGCATTCGGCCTATCCAGCAAAATAACTGGGGACCGTATCGTGAATTTATCGATGTCCAGTGCTTACAAGTATGATGAATCAATAAGTGGAAGTTGGCCATCCAAGGATTACAATTGGTACAATATTTTCGAAGTGGAAGTATCAAAACCAATTTCACCCATTTTATCTTTAGATTCACTGATTCTACTATATGGATCTGGGTCTTATTCCCAAATTGACCGCTACGCACCTCAGGTCACTACATCTTTAATTGACTCTTCTATGGAACTTTTTTCATCTGTATTCCCTTTTTTGAATAGCAAAATACAGTATTCCATTATGGAAACTTTAAATTTGTCCATGTTCTCCAAAATGACTACACCATTGAGAAGCGTGGCTGTGGCTGCTAATGTTTGTAGTGCTCTGCA
Source organism: Pseudotsuga menziesii (assembly GCA_001517045.1). Lineage (NCBI taxonomy): Eukaryota > Viridiplantae > Streptophyta > Pinopsida > Pinales > Pinaceae > Pseudotsuga > Pseudotsuga menziesii. The sequence goes on from LPNX010742451.1 coordinate 63,052, forward strand.
TAATGCTTTACGCATCATGCAAGAAAACAATCTAGAGTTGGACTATTCAGTGGGGCAGCTAATTATCGAATCAATAAAGAAGATTCAGTTTTTTAATGACATTTTTCTCACAAAAATCAAGGCAGATTGTGTAGGATTGCTAACAGCGGCTATCGCAAGAACACTTGGCGATGAAGAAAGACAAAAATTCCTTACAGAGCAATCAAGAATATTCATTAAAAACGTCGCAGATATGGACGAACCATACTTAAGGATGTTTCATGTCTTATCATTGGCTACAATTTTTAAATATAACTCACAATATGCTAATTTTGAAGAATACTTTGATGTAATTTTTGCATTAATGAGGGATCCACACCCTGTTGTTCATTCATGGTCATTGAAAGCAATGCATATTCTTCTTGAGAAACATTTAGTGATTGATTTAAAGACGGCAGCTCTGTTGCTAAGTTCTATGGAAGAGCTTTTGGTCCAGGATAAGTATGGTATTTACGGACGCTCTACTCTTCGCTGTAACTATAATAGGGACTTTAATTCTCACGTAGCAATCGGTGAAATTTCAAGGACATTGACTGAAACTGTGGGGCCAAATTTTCTAGAACTTAACACCAAGGTTCTTGATTCGTTCAGAAACATTACACTCTCCATGTTAATTTCAAATAATATTCTCAACAGCATAACCAGCATTAAAATGTTTGAAAACATAGCTACTTTTAAAATGAAAAACATTCTAAACTATGAAATCTTTATTCTTGCTTCTAAGAGCATAATTAAAAGTTCAATAGTGACTGGAATAGGCTCATCATATTTTGACACTACATTCACGGGCTCAAATGAACTCATTTCTCGAACTTCAAGTCTAAAAGGCGCCTTTGAAAACTTTGATTTATTGACGTTGTTGTACAAATTACAGATGGAGGAATTTTTCATGAAAGAAATGGAAAATTTGAGCTGGAGATATCTCGCACTTTTTCCAAATTCCGGTCCTGTCAAGAATTATTTTACCGAATGGATATTACATACTTTTAAAAGAGATAATCATTGGTTCGATAAATTATACTCAATATTTAATATGAGTTTAGGAAGACTCTTCCAAAGCTATAACAGAGACGTGTCAGCCCTACTAGAGGTAAATGGCCTAAAAAAATCTTCAGAAAAGGAAATTAAAGGCGAAGAAGAAGAATCAATAGCGAATGTTAACCAACTGCCTGACACAGATGCTGGTGGTCTCGACTCTGAGAACCTGCAATGGAAGAGCAGACAGATTATCTTAAATTTAATATTAATGTTGTGCTTAGAATCCGAAAAATATGAAAATCTGCTCCTTGCCCTCAGCAACAAAATTGCAGATCTCATTAAAATATCATTTCGTGGATCTACAGTGAGGAATGAAGGCATGAAGTTAACGGGACTACACATTTTGAATTTTGTTCTCAAGAACTACTCGACCATGAGAGATCCTCAGGTTCCTGGATCGTCGATTTTAGAACAGCAAGAGGCCCAAATAACTAGCGCATTGATGCCTGCTTTTAGTAAAGGAAGCTCACCTACTGTAATGTCCTTTGCTATTACTGTTGCTGCTGAAGTGTTGGCATCGAATATAATGCCACCAGATAAATTGGGAAGAATTTCACAATTACTAATTGACCTTCTTGGTAACTTTAAAGATCCTAATTCCGGTATACGGATAGGGGAAGCTATAATCGTTACACCCAAAGCGAAAAGAAAAATTGAACTTGCCGTTTTGGACGCGTGGGCTGAGGTAGTGCAAAGATCCATCACGTCGTCAAATGATGCGCTTTTCTCTTTTACCAGGAAATATTGGAGCATTTTAGTCCCATTATGGATCATTTCTTTACGTGAATACATGATGATAAAGTATAACGATAATGATTCTACTGTGCAAGTAAAGAATGACTCGAAAGAAAATAGTCTCATTGAACCAAGAAGTACGAAAATTGAGTTATATGAGCCGGTCTGGTTAAATTTTGTAGAGGCCCTTGGGTGCACTCTGGATTCAGACGTTCAAGTCATTTTGGCATCTCTTAACGACGAGGAATTAGAGTATTTTCTTTTTATTTTATTTAGCCAATGTTTGGAGGCTATCGTCAAAAATATTGATGATCATTCAGTCAAGATGCAAGTTTTACCGGCTTTACACAATGTTTTGAAGAGCAATCTGTGCATAAAAAGTATATTTGAGGATGATATTATTACTGAAGTTGTTGAGATTATGGACAGACTGATTTCTACAGGTGACAGTAAAGAAGAATTTTTGCTTGTTGATATCATCAGTGACTTGATCATTGGGTATTCGAAGTGTAATGCTACTCCTGAAACATTTCTACAAGATATTGACAAACTATATGAGCTACTGCGACTACTGATGACAATTATTTCTGAGAGGTTGCCATTTATTAAGTATAACGTGCTTACCAGCGAAGAAGATGATAATGAAATAAAAATCTCTCCCACAGATATTAGTCTGTTGAAAAAAACATTTATTGCGTTCGAATCAAATATCAGTAACTTCGACAATATGTTCAAAGTAGATCTTTATTCATGTCTTTTATTCATCATAGGGAAAATTTATGAATGTAGTCATCGTGAAGTAATAATTCCAATCATACTCCCACTTTTCAAGGCACTAGTAAAAGCGCTTACGGAATCTGAGGACGAAAAAAATATTGTGTTACTAGAAATATTCTACGGGTCAATAAAAGATGTTATTTATCATAAGCTGGATTCAAAGAATAAAGTTGCAACCATTTTGATCTTGCTGTCTAATGGATACTCTAAGCTAAGTTTTCAGGAACTGAATCAGTGCGCAAATATTCTCTCGGAGGCATTGAATAATCCTGCTACGCAGCCAATTGCTCTACAAGGCTTCAAGAGAATAATATCCAATATTTTTAAATACCCGTTGTTGCAGTATTTTATGAAGTTGGTTATAAAAAGATTCTTTCAAGATATTCAAACAAACGATTCCTTATCGCAGGCAAGCATTAAAACTAAGTTGATAATTCAGTTTTCCGAGGAAGTAATCAAACAAGATCACCAAAAGGCATCATTGTCAATTGCTTTATGTCTTTCTTTCTTTGCCGCATATCATAGCGCATATACAGAGAAAGTAGACAACGAAGTAGCAAGTGGCATAGTTGCTTTGGCTAAATTGGACAAAAATTCATTTAAAGAAGCCATTTCTAGCACTATAAGTCCTCAACAAAAAGCAATTATAGGTTCCGTGATGGAGGCATACGTTAAATCGCAGTCTTTGGGCTCTGTCGAAGAGGCCTTTCAACTGAAATCTTTCGACTAATTGCAAGTCGGATGCATATGCACGGAAATAAAACTCATCGCGAAAAAAGAAAAAAAAATAAAATCTGTGAAAAAATATCAATGGTGCAATTGGTTATTGGTCACTCATCAAGTAATTTGTTAGTTTTTATAGAGTTACAATTGTATAAAGATAAGAACATTTAGTTAAGTTCCCCACTTATTAGATCACAAAGTTAAAGTTATCATGTGCAGTAGGATACTCTTGTCCGGTTTAGTCGGACTGGGTGCTGGTACTGGCTTAACCTATCTTCTTTTGAACAGACATTCTCCAACGCAAATCATTGAGACACCATATCCACCTACCCAGAAACCTAATAGTAATATTCAATCTCACTCTTTCAACGTCGATCCTTCCGGGTTCTTCAAGTATGGTTTTCCTGGTCCGATTCATGATCTGCAGAACCGCGAAGAGTTTATCTCATGTTACAACAGACAAACTCAAAATCCTTATTGGGTCCTCGAACATATAACGCCAGAATCATTGGCTGCAAGGAATGCTGACAGAAAAAATTCCTTTTTCAAGGAAGATGAAGTAATTCCAGAAAAGTTTAGAGGTAAACTAAGAGACTATTTTAGGTCGGGCTATGATCGAGGCCATCAAGCCCCAGCTGCAGACGCAAAATTTTCTCAACAGGCCATGGATGATACATTCTACTTATCCAATATGTGTCCTCAAGTAGGAGAAGGTTTTAATAGAGACTATTGGGCGCATTTGGAGTACTTTTGTAGGGGATTGACTAAGAAATATAAGAGTGTAAGAATCGTGACTGGTCCATTGTATCTACCCAAAAAGGATCCCATAGATAATAAATTTAGGGTTAATTATGAAGTTATTGGCAATCCACCCAGTATTGCTGTTCCAACGCACTTTTTTAAATTGATTGTTGCAGAAGCACCAACAGCCAATCCTGCTAGAGAGGATATTGCTGTCGCGGCATTTGTATTGCCAAACGAACCGATATCAAATGAGACGAAATTGACTGACTTTGAAGTTCCTATAGATGCTTTAGAGAGAAGTACTGGGCTAGAACTTCTGCAAAAAGTACCACCTTCAAAGAAGAAGGCATTATGCAAAGAGGTAAATTGTCAAATTGTAGTGAGAGATTTCTCTAACGCGGCGATCAAACAGTCGAAAGATGTGAAATTGTTACCTCCTCCAAAAAAAAGGAATTGAATGTACTGAAAAACTGTAAATATAAATTAATTCATAACACAACGATAGAATAGCATGAAAGAATATAACAAGTCTAACGCATATAACATAAAATAATACATTTATTTGATGATCAAAAAAAGAAAAGAATTAGGATGCAATGCTTGGATTTAGTATATATTTACAGAAATTTGTTTTGTTATTATTTGCTTTGTTATTTATATCGTAAATGTGCGTTTGGCCGTTCATCTTAAGTAACGTTTGACAGCCGACACACCATGCTTTTTAATATCTTGTATGATCTCCTTGTTTGTTTTGAACTCTGAATTTCTAATTTGATGTTTTAAGATGAAATTCCAGTCTAACTTCAATTCCTCAATCGTCATACCGTTCTGGTATAATTCTGCGCACGCCCAAAGAAAAATGTCTGTTCTTCCTATCTGCAGTGCGCTTAATGCAATATTCCTTAAAATAGTAAACCTGTTTTGATTATTCACTTTTAATTTGACATCACATGGGGAGGATGCAATGAATGGGTTACAGTTCGATTTTGTCCAGTATGTTTTACTTCTCTTTGCAGCATTTATATAAAGTAGTTTTGCCAAATCGATATCCTCCTTGGCATTGGCAACAAATTTACCATCTCGCTTTTTATAATGACAAAGTTTTTTAATGTATAAAGCGGAAACCACATTCCAAAGAGAGTTTCTGTGGTCAGGATCAAAATCATGTGCCTTCGTCAACAAATCGTTTACAAGTGCCATCAAATTATCGGTGAACTTGACCTTTGAAGCCAATTTCCAATCAACTACTTCGTTAATTATTGACCCATAGGCTAACATTGCTTGTCCGGGGGGTATAGTATCGAGTAATTTGACTGCCTTAGCGATATGATCGAGGTTTTGTGTTTTGAAAAGGTGAATAATTATTGCTTGATAATTTTCTTGCGAAAGCGCCCTGAAATTTGTTGTTATTTGCTTCAAAACCCTATCTACACCGTTAGAATCGTTAAATTTCAAATGCATTCTTAGCAATGAAGAAAGACATCTCTTGTTAAGCCAGACAATATGATGGTTTTCGGGTAAAGTGTATCTGTTAATGTTCTGCATGAGTTCCTTGGCCATTGTTAAAGAGTCTTGCTTTGTAATGAAGTCAATAATTGCCGGTAATATCAAAGGGTTATTACAATAGTACTCTGGAGTTAATCGCCAAAACATTTCGCTACATATAGATCTATAGGCTCTATTATGGGTACAAATCTTGAAGACTTTATAAATGATTCTGGAATCATGTGCAGAAATGGAAACATAGTGCTCTTTGATTTTGTTCCAAATAGAATACACACTTGCAACATTTCCTCTTCTATAATTTTCATCAATGGACTTGTACGCAAGCAGCACTTGATCATCCCGAAGCTTCAAATCGTTAGTCAAAGAATAGTTTATATTCATCAGTTTGTTCAGTATAGCCTTGCATAATTGCGGGGCTTCATTACTTAAGCCGAGGGCCTTATTAGAAAGAGTCTCTAATTGAAACCTCGTTAACTTTATTCCGCCTCCGGTTATACTTTCGAACAGAGAGTTCAGTTGTAAATATTTGACTAGATGAACATGATCATGCAGTGGGTTTGGGTACGCTAATACTGATATTATTTTCTTAGCATATTGTTCGTCTAGCTTTTTATCATCTGTAAATAATCTGTAGTACAGCAGGAAAAGGTCGGCAGCCATAACTATGTCTCCTGTGCCGATGGCATCATCAACACACCAGCGCATAGTATCCAATTGCGTAGTCAAGGGCTTTTGATGTCTTACGGATGAAACTTGGGAGACCACTTGATTGACTAGATCCAAGTTTTTCTTGCATTGGTACAAACATTCTCTTCTATAAATTCCTCTTGTAGTCATAGATGAGGTTTTTGTGCGATTGATGAAACTGATGAAATCTTCGATCTTGACCTCGTGTAATATAGAGCTTTCCAGTAAGCTATTTTCTTGTTTCCGAAGACTTTTGTAGTCCGCCATGTCAGACCAATATTTCCGTATTTTCAACTTGTCATTGTCATTTAAATTCGCATTTGCTTTGATAAGGGCCAAGACCTGTTTTTGAATTGGATCCCTGCTGCTGTGGTTGATTCGTCGCAAGGTCCTGGTAGGTACCATTTTTATAAACCTCTCGGTCCTGTACCGAACGAGACGAGGTAAAAACATTGCATGGAAAGGGAAACGTGCACAAAATGCAAACTACTGCTATCCTAAAGTGCTCACTGTTTATTATTCCTGGATTTCAGAGGTTGCTTCCCACATCGTCCCGTACAGCGTTCCATGATGATATTATACCACTTCTTTATTGTTTCTTTTTTTTCTTGAGCAGAAAGTGAAAAAAAAAAACCAGACCCTTTACCACGTGACCGATTTTGACAACATGAATATGAATATAGTATACACATATATAGAGATACAAGCGAGGGAACGGGGCCCTTTAGTACACTGGTGAGGCGGTCAGTCTCCCAGAGGATCCACAGGCATCGCACATAGACCACTCCAACGCCTTTACAACGCACACGTAACAGTAGTTCGCACGACAACAAGCGATCTGGTATGGGTTGGTTGGAAAACCGCCGCAACGGGGGCAAACTGTCTTATAAGTAGTCGTAGAACGAGACCTTGGTGGTTTTTTAACAAAGGTCAAGAGTCCTCTTTTCGTAAGTAGTGTATTGGAAAAGAGTTCTAATAGTGCATTCCATAGCAATTGTCTATTCTGGTATTCTAACCCAGCGAATACAGAGTTCGAATAAAATTCAGAGGCAATTGCAGAACCATCCCGAATCAACCTTGTGGAATGGACATTAAAAGCCCGGTATAACGGCGACAAAAACGCCCTCGCATTGGGCCCTTCCGCTGCTAGAAACCTCAGGAAGTTGGTTACATCACAGCCGTGATACAATAAATTAACCCATTTGTACAGCTTCAGCCACATCATCTGGTTCCCACAGTGCGGCCCATTAAAAATAATATGTGTGATCTTCTTCCACACGTACCCTGCCAAGACAGTGACGACATACAAGGTGCGTTTCCTGCACTGAAAAGCCACGCCACTGAGTGCGGATCCATACGTACAGCTAGAGCCATAGTGTGGCAGGAACCTCGTCGCGCACATAAACACAACTGTGTTCAGTGCCAACTCCCATTCCTCTTTGTGTTCACTCGTATTGAATGCTGCATTGAACTCGGACCAAAACTGTCCATACAATTCTTTATCAAGCGCTATCGAGTCGAGCTGTGCAACTCGAGACATGCTGCGTTGCCTTTAGATTACGTCTTCTCAGTTATCTCGGCAATCTCTCCTCGTTATGCTTTCCCTCCGTCTTCACTCATCCCTTATAATGCGTTTCCCACCAACCTTATGGATAGAATGGAGGGGAAATCGCATCCGTTCCACTCCTCCGATCGATACTAACTTCCGAGATGTTGCATCAAAGGCCAAGACATGGCATTAGTCACCCTTGTTGCAACGATAGACGCATACTACGGACCCCTCAAACCTCCCTACCTGCCCGTCGCTATCGCATTAATTTTCTTTTTTTCCACTATTTTTCCGGCCCGCCACACCTCCGCCTACAAGACGCCACACCTACGTTTTGTCACACAAAATCCAGGACAATAGCCGTCTGCAAGGCACCAAGGTTTTCAGCAGTTGCTTGTTGCTGCTGCCTGTTAATCACATCAAACCCACTGCAAGGGCAGTCGATGGGTCTGTAAACGCCTTAGCAATCGTTGTTGAAGAAAGAGAGCTCTTATCATCATGGGGTGCCATCATTTTTTTTTTTTTTTTTTTTTCAAATTTTGGGCTATTCAAGGAATCGTTTCGACTATATATGGACAATCATCGGAAGCTGTGTATTCTTGGTAAAAAGTTTTCGACTGTGTGGCAGAAAATAACCGCAACAATTATATAACGTCACAGAACACATGAGTACCATTTATAGGGAGAGCGACTCGTTAGAGTCGGAGCCCTCGCCAACGCCAACAACCATTCCTATCCAGATCAATGTGGAAGAGGAAAAGAAAGATGCTTTCGTGAAGAATATTGACGAGGACGTCAATAATCTCACTGCGACTACTGATGAGGAGGACCGCGATCCGGAAAGCCAAAAATTCGACAGGCATTTCATACAGGAGGAAGGCCTCGTTTGGAAGGGCGACCCTACATACTTGCCCAATTCTCCATATCCTGAAGTGAGATCGGCGGTGTCCATCGAGGATGACCCCACCATCCGCCTCAACCACTGGAGAACCTGGTTCTTGACCACGGTGTTTGTGGTAATTTTCGCCGGTGTTAATCAATTTTTTCCCTGAGATATCCATCGCTAGAGATCAACTTCCTTGTCGCACAAGTTGTTTGCTATCCAATTGGTAGGATACTGGCTCTCTTGCCCGACTGGAAGTGTTCTAAAGTGCCATTTTTTGATTTAAACCCGGGCCCATTTACCAAAAAGGAACACGCCGTGGTCACGATTGCCGTGGCGCTTACTTCCTCCACTGCATACGCTATGTACATTTTGAACGTCCAGGGAAGCTTTTACAATATGAAACTGAATGTCGGATATCAGTTCTTGTTGGTTTGGACATCTCAAATGATTGGTTATGGTGCTGCGGGTCTTACCAGAAGATGGGTCGTCAACCCTGCAAGCTCTATCTGGCCTCAGACTTTAATTTCAGTGTCCTTGTTTGATTCGTTGCACTCGAGAAAAGTTGAAAAGACAGTCGCAAATGGTTGGACGATGCCCCGTTACAGGTTCTTCTTAATCGTCCTTATCGGATCGTTCATCTGGTATTGGGTACCTGGATTCCTCTTTACCGGTCTGTCCTATTTCAACGTTATCCTATGGGGGTCGAAGACAAGACACAATTTCATCGCTAACACAATCTTTGGTACTCAAAGTGGTCTCGGTGCGTTGCCAATTACATTTGACTACACCCAGGTTTCCCAAGCCATGTCCGGCTCTGTTTTCGCCACACCATTCTACGTCTCCGCCAACACCTATGCATCAGTGTTGATATTCTTCGTCATAGTGCTGCCATGTCTTTATTTTACGAATACCTGGTATGCCAAATACATGCCCGTCATTTCAGGTTCTACTTATGACAACACTCAAAACAAATACAACGTAACAAAGATTCTAAACGAGGATTATTCCATTAATCTTGAGAAATATAAGGAATACTCACCGGTATTCGTTCCATTTTCCTATCTTTTGTCGTATGCTTTAAATTTTGCCGCTGTTATCGCCGTTTTTGTTCACTGCATCTTATACCACGGTAAAGATATTGTCGCCAAGTTTAAAGACCGTAAAAATGGTGGCACTGACATTCACATGAGGATCTACTCCAAGAACTATAAGGATTGTCCCGATTGGTGGTATTTACTTTTGCAGATTGTCATGATCGGTTTAGGATTTGTAGCAGTGTGCTGTTTCGATACTAAGTTCCCAGCTTGGGCATTTGTTATTGCAATATTAATTTCCTTTGTAAATTTTATCCCGCAAGGTATCTTGGAAGCAATGACTAACCAACACGTAGGTTTGAATATTATCACAGAATTGATCTGCGGTTATATGCTGCCTTTAAGACCAATGGCAAACTTATTATTCAAGCTATACGGATTTATTGTCATGAGACAAGGCTTGAATTTGAGTAGAGATTTGAAATTAGCCATGTACATGAAGGTTTCCCCTCGTTTGATCTTTGCCGTCCAAATCTATGCCACTATCATATCAGGTATGGTTAACGTTGGTGTCCAGGAATGGATGATGCATAATATCGATGGCTTATGTACCACCGATCAACCAAATGGCTTCACTTGTGCTAATGGTCGCGCGGTTTTCAATGCTTCCATTATCTGGTCTTTGCCAAAGTATCTTTTCTCATCAGGGCGCATTTATAATCCGCTGATGTGGTTCTTCTTGATTGGTTTGCTATTCCCACTAGCCGTTTATGCTGTTCAATGGAAATTCCCTAAATTTAAATTTGCTAAGCACATTCATACTCCTGTATTTTTCACAGGCCCAGGCAATATTCCACCAAGCACACCTTATAACTACTCATTATTTTTTGCAATGTCATTCTGCCTAAACTTGATAAGAAAAAGATGGAGAGCTTGGTTCAATAAGTACAATTTCGTCATGGGGGCCGGTGTTGAAGCAGGTGTGGCAATCTCCGTCGTCATCATCTTCTTGTGTGTACAGTACCCAGGTGGTAAGCTCAGCTGGTGGGGAAACAACGTTTGGAAAAAAACGTATGATAATGATTATAAAAAATTTTATACCTTAAAGAAAGGTGAGACATTTGGTTATGATAAATGGTGGTAATCATGAAAACATAATAATAAACCTGCAAAGGTTCATATCAAGTTTTAATTCAAAATTTGGCACACGTAATAGCAAACTTTAGTTCATATTCTGTAATATTAAGAAATTATTTTCTTTTCTGCCATCCTTTCATATTGCTTAACTTGAAATACTTTATCTCAACGTTTAATTATACTGTTAATAATGATATTTCTATATTTTAGAGCACATTTTGGTCGAAACATTCAAAGCGACCCCTGCAATATTTAGCGGAGGCATCTCATCCGCCTTATTTTTGTAAATTAACGATCTTTAGCGCATGCCAAGTGTTCGATAACAAATTCCCACTTTAAGAAAAAACGGGCACGAGCATACAATAAAAAAACTTTTAAAATTTGTACCTCCTTGAGGTGTTCTATTTTATGATAGATCCGTATTTCAGATACCAAATGTTATATACACTTTTTTAAGCTTGGATTTTTTTCTGAATACACGGACCTTACAAATGCTATAAAAAAAAAAGATTCTGTAACTTGTAAAATTAAGGGCCCTAAAGGGCCATATCCACCTCACATTTCATTGTGATATAAGTAGGATATTTTGACTTCAATATTTAAATTTACAAGCCAAATACTTTATTATGACTTCAAAAAAAAAAAAAGGCTTCTAGCATTCAGAAATAATGCTGACTGCGAAAACAACTATAACTACATCAATATATCCTTCCCTCTTTCATGACAAATAGTATGTTGCTCTCGGGTTCATCCAAAATCGTTATATCGTCCAACGGATTTGATTTCATCATCAGTAGGTCAGCAATGAACCCTGGCTTAATCTGTCCCAATTTATCGCCTAATCCGTTCATTTCGGCAGGAGTAACAGTTGCTGAGAGCAAAATCTCTTGTGCCGATTGAACTTTCCCTCTAATACGAAACTCTTGCGTTTGATAACCATATAGAGGACCCAATAAATCTGAACCAAAACAAATTTTAACTTTTTTTTTCTGGGCAATTTTCATTGCATCAAATTCCTTTGTAAAGCACCTCTGTATTTTTTCTACTATTTTCAGGTCCCAAGAATGCACTAAATTGATCAGAACCCATCACTTTGTAGGTAACTAGTGTTGGAGTCAAGTAGCAACCCAATTCTGCCATAAGTTCTGCGGTACGTTCATCTAATAAGTTTCCGTGTTCGATACCCTTAACACCTAACTTGATACAATTTTGTATCGCTTCCGCAGTGTAGGCGTGTGCTGTTACGTATGTGTGGTAACTATTTGCGACATCTACAAGTGCTTTTATTTCGTCGTCGCAAAATTGTTTGTTTGATATTTTGTCAGTTGGAGAGGCCACACCTCCACCACCCATAATCTTAATAAAGTCTGCACCTCTTCTAAACTCTTCTCTGGCCGCTTTGTAGCATTCGGGAACACCATCTGCTACAACACCAACTTGACCAAAGTGGCATGAACAGCTGTCAAAGGCACTAGCAGGTAGGGCACCAGATCTCAGATCGCCATGACCACCAGTTTGGGAAATGGCATGTCCACACGTAATTAATCTGGGACCATTCAAGGATCCCTGATGAATCTCTGCTTTCAGAAAGCCTTCTGCACCCCCACAGTCTCTCACTGTTGTGAAACCTCTTGCCAGAGCGGCTTCCAAAGTGTATCTTATTCTGAGTAATGCAACTGACTTTGGCATCAGCATTAACTTGGTCAGATCAGCCTCTCCTGCAACCGACGCAATGTGGACATGACTGTCGATCAGACCTGGAGTGACATACTTACCGGTGCCGTCAATAATTTCAAAGGCAACTTCGTCAACGGTTACCGGCTTTTCAGAACCAAATTCGACCTTGGAAATGATACCCTGTTCTATGAAGATGTAAGCTCCGAGGAGACTGACGCCGCTTACCACATCTATCAAATTAGTGTTACTTATACAGTAATTTTTGAGTGGCTCTGGGCGCTATGGTGCCACCAAGTCGGCCAGGGACTTGTTCATTCCTTCATTGACATCGATTTGATAAGTCGTCATTTTTATCTCGGTTAATATACTGTTTCGATGTCCCCTCAATTGGAAAGAAAAGCTACGCTACATACCAGCAAATATGTTGCTTTTATATTCGCTCATATCGGAGATCAATTACTGACATACTCTTCTCTATTCAACAAGTTCTCCGTTCTCCGTCAAGTTACGTCGTTTACGAACGATAAGAGGCTGATCAAATAGGAAGGAGATATTGTCGGATCATTTTTTGGTATGGAGATAATGCGTCATGCCGACATGAAGGCACCATCATCTGTGAAGTGTGTCAAGAAAAAACTGGCGAAGTTAAAGCTAGATAATCCGAATAAGAGGGATGGTAGAAAGGAGGTGAAGTAAAAAAAATTATCACCATTTTTTCTCTATTAGTAATGAATTCTTCAAGGACTTTCAAAAGTAAACGTCACAAAAATTTTTATTTCTCAAGAATCTTGTTTATCGAAGGGTCTTTATTGAGAAATGTTAGAAAATTGGTAACTTTTTTTAAGATCAGAGTTAACAGGCAGAAAAAAAAACAGGGTCTTTTTGTTCAGGAACCCTTTTTGGCTGAAAAAAAGAGCGCACAGAACAACGCGAAAAAGAAAAGGAGGAAATCGCGTATCCTTATGGCGTCGCAAAATTGCAATTAGTTAGCTATGTAATCTGTTTGGAATGCTTCCTCAAAATTAATAATGGCGAAAGCAATATAACATCACTATTACATCAGGAATAGCTGTTGCCATACGATAAGGGGGTAATGAACAGATTGCTCATTAATGTCTATATTATGCATAATACGATTTTAATGTTCGGAATCTGTAGATGGTGCTAGCATTTTACATGAACCAGCGAATAACCAGACTGGACTCGTTTGACCAAAAAAATTTCTGTTGGTAGTCTGTGTAGGTTTTCACAAAGAATAGTATAAATTGATACGCAACGAAATTAGTGGTAAAAAATTTTGTTTACGGCTTACACGGGGCCGTGGCTGATACTGGGAATACCATATCGTTTCGTTCCAGTGCCGATAAAGTGGCTGAAAAAAATTTACATATTTTTCTTGAGAGAGGTCTTTAACTGGTCTCACAGAGACGGTTAATCAAATGCTCGGAAACAGGATAAATGAGGACATCTGCACAATCTGGTGTTACCGCTTTATCTTGTTAGCAGTGGCTACAATCACTCCAAAATATGCCGTCGTGTTGGTGGCATAAGAAATTCTTTTTTTGCCATATAAGAATATCCAAGTTTAGGAATGACGCAACTTCGACACCAGGAATAATTAACGAGTTAATTCTCCCAACCCTCAAAATTTGAATAACAGTGCCCTCTTCTATCTGTTCACCACGGCACACAAACGGTTTGGAAAGATGTTGCTTTGGGTGTGAAAACTTTATTTATCACTGCTTTGCCATCACAATGTCTGTGATTTGAAGACCAGCTACTTCTCATTTAAAATAATATCTTATACGTACCATTGCTTCCTTTTCTGTAAGATGATCAACTACACGCCATCCTGAAAAGCAACATCACTAACAACTTGAGGCTTTAAATCAAAACTCAATGTTGCGACAAGATGGTTTAAAGCAGCTCTTAATCAGTAGAAGCGAATATCAGTAGTAGACTTTTTGGCACTAGAAAATAAACTTCTTGAGTAAATTCTAGAGATACCTGCCTAGCAAAACCCCCTGAAGAGCCAATTTAGGTAGGAATTGTAATAAAGGTCTCAAGCTTGTAGGAGAATTATTTTTTTAACCCGCAGCAACAGTATTGTCACTTTCTTCTTTTACGACGTCATATTTTATAAAACGAATCTTCTCAACCTTTTTTAAAGTTCCCAGTTGTCTACTTACAAATAATGACGTTCGTGTAAGTTTAGAGACTATTGGCACGCTCTAAGGTGTGACTATATCGATATCGATTTGGCGGTTTTCACCAATAACAAAATGGGTGAAACATAGCTGAATTTTCTGGCAATTCTTAGAATCCTATTATGAAATATTGGGGCCTTGAGCATTAAACCGACACCAGAACAAATAGAATATTTCGAAAAATGTTCTTTTCGATGTCATTTTTACCAAAAGTTAGATAGGAGATGACCCAGCGGTTACCTGTATTTCAGAGGTTACAACAAATTAAAGCGGTCTTATATTACTTTAGAAGCACCAACTTAAATATTCTGGATAAACAGTATTTCTAACTTACTACTAGTTTAGTAACACATGTTCGTTACACATAAGCCATTCAAAGATAATTAAAATCAGTTGCGCCATTATTAAAGGCCGAGAAATATATCAAGGTTTTAACCTTAAAGGGATTTGCTGACTTTTTTATGCACTAACGCGCCAACATCGTCCTTTTAAAAATTAAGTCAACTCATCGCTTAGCGCTAATACTGGTCTTCCTCGAAGAGAGCATGCGTTCGTATTGAGATATAAGTAAATATTGTGGTAATTACCGGGGTTTCATTGTTAAAAAAGAGTATGGAATTATGAATACAGAATAGGCTAGGAATTTTCATGAGCTATGGGAAATTACCAAGGGAATCAATAATTCCACATAATGTAATTTTTCTTCTTCCATTCTATGTGCCCTTGTTTATTTCCTATTACATTGCTACTCCTTTTATTTCAGCTTTTATTAATTCTGAAATCATTAGTAATATAAATTCTGGGTTAGGAAATCATAATTTATCTCATTCCAATGCACTAGAATACCTATGTACACACGAAAGTGCTTAAGTTATCAAATGACGAACAGAGAATATCATATGTTCCATTTTTACTTTTCTATAAACAAAAGTTGCGTATTATTGTATTTTTTTGTTGTGTTATGCAATAAGCAGAGGCTACAATGTATTAATTAATCGGTTCCTCAAAAAAAAAAAAAAAGTGATCTATAAAGCGTTGACGATAATCTATACTTTGTTATATTTTGGTAGTCCTGACGGGTTTCAAAATAAACAAAGTTAACAATCCGCCTACTAATTTGATTTGCTTTTTTTCATGGGCAGCAACATCAAGAAAACACTTTGTTGTTAAGTCCATCTAAGTATCATATTACCAAATATTCTGTGAGTAAAATGATATAATAGGACTCAACG
Source organism: Pseudotsuga menziesii (assembly GCA_001517045.1). Lineage (NCBI taxonomy): Eukaryota > Viridiplantae > Streptophyta > Pinopsida > Pinales > Pinaceae > Pseudotsuga > Pseudotsuga menziesii. The sequence goes on from LPNX010742451.1 coordinate 79,023, forward strand.
TGACTGTCAGTCTTCAGTAGCCCTGGTGTTTAATATATCGAATCAGTCTTAGGAATTAAAAAGCCCCTATATTACAGAGGGCATTGGACATTATTTATCAATGTACTTTGAAGTTTGCTTGCGTGTGTTTTCACCGGTCTAAAACATTCTTTTGTAGAAGGGTTTCTCGTCATGCTGTAATTTTTCGTTATCATAATCACCATCCCTTCTAGAAGCTGGTACCCAGGATTCAGATTTCCAAGGTAATACACCGTCCATCCACATCTCATCAACTTCTTCTAAAGTTAGACCTTTTGTTTCTGGAACAAAGAAGAAGACGTAAAAATATGAAAATGCTAAGCAACCCATGAAAACATAACCGTAGTAGAAATTAATTGCCGAAGTAATAAAAGGAGTAAAAAACCGATTAGGAACCCCCATAATAAGCCGCTGTTGCAACGGACATACACTTGGATCTCACCCTTAATGGAAATGTTTCAGAAATAATCACATAACATACAGGTCCCCAGGTGCAGGAAAAGCAGAAAATGTAAAAACACGTGAAAACAATCATACAATTACCAGCACCTTTAGATGATGGTTGACCTTTACCGTTCGGATATAGTCTTGTGACGCCAACGGAGGCGTAAATAACCATGCACGCCGTCATGGTGGCTGCTCCAAGTAAAAGACATCTACGACGGCCCAACTTATCAACAGAATAAAGTGAAAAGAAGCAGGAAGCAAAATTCACAATACCCAAGACAATTGAAGTCTCAAAAGAGTCATTCATACCGACAGATTTGAAAATAGTAGTACCGTAGTAGAAGAAATAGTTGTCACCGGTTAGTTGCTGCAGAGAGTTAATCATGACTGTCATCGTTAAACGTTGAAAAACTTTAGTCTTTCTCGAAAATAATTCCTTCCATGAAGCAGTTCCCATTGCTTCTTCTGCCTCCACACCAGCAACGAGAAGATCAATCTCTGCAACCACAGCAGGATCGTCAACACTAAGCTTGTTCGACTTGGCAAAAGAAGCTTTAGCTTGCTCAATCTTACCGACTTGCACCAAAAACCGAGGAGATTCCGGAACAAACGTCATACCACCAATCATAATAATAGCCCATGCAAAACATAGACCAAGCGGAACACGCCACTGGACAGAATTCGAGTAAGTCTTGGTACCATAATTGGTACAATAACCCAAGAAAATTGCGAAAGTCACCATCAATTGCCAACAGGCTAGCAACGTACCTTTGATATGCTTTGGCGCAGTTTCCGAAATAAGCATCGGGGCAAGAACACTAATGGAACCAGCACCTATACCAGCGATAATTCTTCCAATAAAATACTGATACCACTTATCTATAGAGGCAATTTGAATGACAATACCAACCATATAAACGACAATGACTATAGTTAAACCCATGCAGCGGCCGTAAATATCACTCAATTTAGACAAGAAAAGACAGCCAATGGCGCTTCCCACATTGAAGATGGACACAATCAACCCAGTTCTCACATTAGATAAGTAGTAAGTATTCTTGAAATGGCTATAATTACCAAATCTTCTTAAAAAATCAGTCTAATTGACGAAACCAGAAATCGTACCTGTGTCCCAACCGGACATAAATCCACCGAAAGCCATACATAAACACATGATAGAAACAGTAGCATAGGCTGAAGCAGGCTTTTCTGGAACAACAACTTCCTCTGCCTCTTCCCCATTATACTCGGAAAAGTCCTTGTTTTCCTCCACTGTGGGTACTGACAGATGTGAAGAATTTTCTATTGAAGGGCAGCCGTCATCTTCTGCCTCTTCGAAAATCGGTTCTTCTGGTAAGTTGGTTTTACGATCAGTCATGGTTTTTGCTGGCGTTCTGAGCTAACTAAAAGTGACTTATAAAAAATGCAATCTAAAATAAGAATGAAACAAAAATGGTCGTTTAAATATATCTAGTCAAGCTTCATCCCTTACAATGGTTAGCGATGATATTCCGTCGTCCAAAAGATTACGACCATGCCAGTTCATATTATTTTACTTAAGAGTTCATGCCTTTCATGCGAAGAAGCGTTCGGAAATTACAAAACTTCTTAGAGTTCAGGAACAGGCCCGGTCACGGAATTATTCTCGGGATAATTCCAGCCGCTTGGCAGGTAGGCTAAATTACACATTTCAAGAAATTTCTCCGGCTTTTTCTGTGAGATACGTTTATAAGTTGCTGCAGCAGATGCTCTAGGCTGCTTTCTCTGGAACTTCTCTCCTTCCCCACATACCTCGTTGTTGAATCCCCGCGGAGGTGATATAATAAAGTTGCGTGAAAGCGTAAATGCCTAGACGGAGAAAAGAAAACGGGGAAATAAACTTTGCATTATTTTTCTTCCGTGGAGAATCCTCGGAGAAACACGGGAATATTTGAAACTATTTGCAACATTGTCCATTGAAATAGTCACAATCCTAGAAGCTAATTCACCGGGAAAAGTAATTCACACTTAAGAATTGTATCTTCCATTACCGCTACGGTAATTGATACGGTTTTGAGGAGTGAGTTCATAAATGTCTGACGAATTATAAATTAGGACACTTGTTCACATATCTTGGTGCGAAAAACTACTGTTTCTTGATGACTATATAGAAAGTACTCAATATTGAAAAGAAAAACATGACGATCATCCATAATCCTAAATGGTGGAAAGAAGCCACCGTCTACCAAATTTATCCTGCTAGTTTCAAGGACTCCAACAATGACGGATGGGGTGATTTAGCTGGGATTACCTCCAAACTTGACTATGTCAAAGAATTAGGTGTCGATGCGATATGGGTGTGCCCATTTTATGACTCTCCTCAAGAAGATATGGGTTACGATATTGCCAACTATGAGAAGGTTTGGCCACGTTACGGTACCAATGAGGATTGTTTCCAAATGATAGAAGAAGCTCATAAGAGAGGTATCAAGGTTATTGTTGACCTGGTTATCAACCACTGTTCTGAAGAGCATGAATGGTTCAAGGAGAGTAGATCTTCTAAGACTAATCCAAAGCGTGACTGGTTTTTCTGGAGACCTCCAAAGGGTTACGATGAGAAAGGTAATCCAATTCCTCCCAACAATTGGAGATCTTTCTTTGGTGGATCTGCTTGGAGATATGACGAAAAAACTGGTGAGTTCTTTCTGCATGTGTTTGCTCCTGGCCAACCTGATTTCAATTGGGAAAATGAAGAGTGCCGTAAAGCCATTTATGACTCCTCAGTGGGCTATTGGCTACGTCACAACGTTGATGGCTTTCGTATTGACGTAGGCAGCATGTATTCTAAGGTTGAGGGCCTACCCGATGCTCCTATCACTGATCCTACAGTTCCTTACCAAAAAGGAACTGAATTTTTCATAAATGGACCACGAATTCACGAGTACCATAAAGAAATGCGTAAATATATGCTTTCTCAAATCCCAGAAGGTAAAGAAATCATGACTGTTGGAGAAGTTGGTGTTGGAAATGAAGAGGACTTCCGAGACTATACTAGTGCCAAGGAAGGAGAGCTTAACATGATGTTCAACTTCAAACACACCTCAGTAGGCGAAAGTCCTGAATGTAAGTATGAGCTTATCCCCTTTACTTTGAAAGATTTTAAGCTGGCTCTTGCTGAGAGTTTTTTGTTTATTGAAAACACCGACTGCTGGTCTACCATCTATTTGGAAAATCATGATCAACCTCGTAGCGTTTCGAGATTTGGCTCAGATTCTCCTAAATGGCGTGCGATTTCGTCGAAAATGTTGGCCACCCTTATCATTTCATTGACTGGTACAGTTTTTATCTACCAAGGACAAGAATTGGGTATGTCCAACTTCAAAAACAGAAGAATTGAGCAAATCAAATGCGTTGAAGGTACTGGTACATATGCCGCCATTAAACGTGATTATGGTGAAGATTCTGAAAAGATGAAAAAGTTTTTTGAAGCATTAGCTTTAATCTCTAGAGATCATGGGAGAACACCATTCCCATGGAGTGCTGATGAGCCTTCTGCAGGTTTCTCGAAGGATGCCAAACCATGGATTGACATGAATGAATCATTTAGAGACGGAATCAACGCAGAAGCTGAGTTAAAAGATAAAAATTCAGTCTTCTTTTTCTGGAAAAAGGCCTTACAAGTTAGAAAGGAGCACAAAGATATCCTTGTTTATGGGCATAACTTTCAGTTCATTGATCTTGATAATGACAAGCTATTCATGTTTACAAAGGACACAGATAACAAAAAAATGTTTGCAGTTTTCAATTTCAGTAGCGATAATACAGACTTTTCAGTTCCTGATAATGAGACCTCCTACACCATGTTTTTTGGCAACTATGCAAACTCAAATGGTGATTCCCGCACCTTGCAACCATGGGAAGGAAGACTTTACTTGTTGAAGTAACGAGCACATTTAACATAAACGTACTGATCTTTCGAAACAAAAAGTTATGCCGATATTTATGAATAATAAACTTGTATATTTCTTTTTACTTTTGTTTTTCATATGTGAGCATTGGATACTTAACTTACGCTGTACGCTATTTTCAATTGCAATTTATATATGTATATAGAAGACAGAAAATTCACTGAACCTTTTTCCGAAGAAATATAAACTAAAAAGCAACGTACAGCAGAAAAATAGAAAACATCATTATTACTGTTTCTATTGTCTAAATTTAGCCCTTTAAACCCCATCATCACAAGTACTAATTACCATGAATTCAATAATTAGTAAATACACTCGACTATTCTCCCCGAACTTTCGTCACTTTATCTAAAAACACTGGCTAAAAGTCGTTTATCATAACAAAACTAAAAATTTCGTAATATGCACGGCTTATTGCCCAGTATTCTGTTAACTGTATGGATTGTACTAGTAAAAAAAATCTTGACGAAATTGAGTATAAACAAAATTTTAAAAAGCATAGTGCCAAATCAACAGATCTTAGTGAGGTGCAGGCCTTGTTCTTAACAAAAGCAAACCCCTCTTTATATATTGATATATAGGTGAACTAACTTAAATCATGTAAAGCTTTTCCTAAAGGAGCTGTAAGACTCCATTCCGAGAAAGTAACTTTCAATCCGCCACGCTCAGGTGTGCAAGCCATTGGTCCAACAAGGTAATGGTCAGAAGTTGGAAATGGAGCCAAACGTACTAACGGCCATGTTTTTTTATCAAAAGACACCTGAAGCCTCAAAACGCCCTTTTCAACAGTAACACGAAGCCAGAAATCGCGAGCATTTCCGCCATAAACAGCAGTTGACCAATCTGATTTGCCATTTGTCAAAACACTGCTTAGCATTGCGTGGCCATCAGAAATTTCTATGCCAGCTTTGAGCCAATGTCCATCATCTATACGAACCATGATACCAGCCTGATCATAAAGACTCTCGTAGCTCCCCTGAACACGGACTTGTGCAGTAAAAGCACTATCTGTCTCTACTCCCAAAAAATGACCGCTATCACGGGTAAATCCGTAAAAGGTTTCACGCCAAAAGTCAGTTTTTTCATCTGTTTCCAGAGTGACTTTTCCTGCCTCTTGAAAAACAGATTTTGGCTTATTGAGCCATGTTCCTTGCGATAATTCAGTATTCTTAGATTCGACCATTATGTTTGGTAATTTATCTTGTTTGATGGAGAAGCCGTCACTTGGATCTTAGTTAATAATAGGTCAAGTTAAATACCTAGGAAATCTGTGCGTATAGATCATCCCTTTCTAACTCCATCGAAAATGTTACTTATTTTGTTCGAGGCTATTTGATGATCCTTTCATATGGACGCATGCAGGTGGCCATATTTTCAGTTTAAAGTTTCTCCGCATGTTAGTTCGCGCTGAAAAATTAGCACGGTACTTATTTCCCCGAAAATTTCTCAAATCCGAACATAAAGCTACCAGCCACGCGTTTTCTATACGGTTGGAACTTGAGCAGTTTTACATAAGTTGTAAACTATAATTTTCTCCTCGAACATAGATTATACCAGAAAGAAGCTACTATACACAGTCGAGTTGAGAATGAGCAACTTAAACCAAAACATACACCAATAATTAATAATCTCTCTACGTATTTAGTCGACTAAAACTGAACTAACTTTTTATTTATTCTTATAAGAAAATACGATACATAATCATAGAAGACAATACTTGCTTTCGATAATTCCTCCAGAAAGTGGATCCATCATTTTCGATAGTTTGTAGTTGTACTATCTTTTTCAGTGATCTTTCTTATCACCTTACAAGGATTACCTGCTGCCACTACATTTTCTGGTATGTCACGAATCACAACACTACCGGCGGCAATCACGGAGTTTTTACCTATATTTACTCCAGGAATTATTGACACTCCACCTCCAATCCATACATTGTCTCCAATGGTCACAGGCATGGCATACTCTAATCCTTGAAGCCGTCTTTCCACGTCAATTGGATGACCTGCCGTATAAATACCAACATTAGGGGCGATAAATACGTTGTCACCGATGACTACTTTGGCCCCATCCAATATAACAAGATTGTGATTGGCGTAAAAGTTGTCTCCGATATAGATGTTACTTCCGTAATCACAGTAAAACGGCGGTTCAATTATAAAGTTATCAGTGCAACTACCAAGTAATTCTCTTATTACCTGGCTCTTTTTATTCTCATCAGCGGGACTAAGGGTGTTGTATTCGTGCAATTTTATTTTAGTCTCTTTTCTAATTTTCAAAAGATCTGGATCATAGTTCGCATCATAAAGCTCACCAGGTACTATATTTTCTAATACGCCCATTTTTCTCTAGAAGCCTTGTTTATATGCTTATTAGAATGCTTCTCTATGTTCTTGTTGTAGTACGTGAGATCTCACTCTTTATACTTGCGTCTTTTCGAAGTAATGCTAAATAGTGCCTGGCCCAGCGTCACAGGGTGTTTAACGAGCGCGTACTATTTGTGAATTTTTTTGGGCACATTGAAAACTTTAATTTTTTAAGTTATTCAGGCACGGCACACTATGACAGGAGGTTACGTCGGAGAAATAGCGTTATGGCCGATTGTGAGAACATTTAAGAAATTTCAATCCATAACAATAAAGTGGCAGTGTCGCCTAAAATATTAGTACCAACTTGCCCAATTGGCAGAAGGAAAATAAGGATATCAGGCCACCGATTTGGTACTATTTTTTTATGGTAAATGTGTACTTTTACTAAGCTTAATTTGAAACAGACGTCATATGAATGTTTCTGGGGCTACTTGTTACAATTCTCGATCCGCAACAACTGAACTCTGTACTGTTCTGTCTCAATGCTTGGTTTCTTGAATGGAATTTCACTCCACTCTTCGGAACGTTACAAAATTTATACATTTTAAAAATTATTCATGAGAGAAAGATGCTATAGTAATCTGTCCACCCTGTCAACTCGTGTAGCTCATGTTTATCATATAATTTCTAGTTCTATAAGGCATAACAAATAGTCCGTTAAGGATTAAGGCGTAAAAAAGTAAATATTGTATATAATAAATAATTAAGTTCATGTATTTTTTTCCAGTTACTAAAAACTAGAAGATCAGCTGGAAAAGAACCTCTTGTAAATTGGTCTATTGTCATGATCTATTGCATCAGCATCGTAATCTGCGGTTCTTCTCTCCGGTGGCACCCATGAGGCTGATTTCCATGCTGGCACACCTTCCAGCCACATAGTATTCACCTCCTCCAGTGTCAGGCCTTTTGTTTCTGGGACAAAGAAAAAGACATAAAAGTATGCAAAAACCAGACAGCCTAAGAATACATAACCGTAGTAAAAGTTGATTGCCCCGGTAATGAATGGGGTAAAAAAACTAATCAGGAAACCCCACATCCAGTTTGCAGCTGTTGCGATTGCCATTCCTCTTGATTTGACTCTAAGAGGAAACGTCTCTGACACAATAACGAAACAGCCGCCCGCCCAGGTGGTGGCAAACGAAAAGATGAAGAACATAGTAAACACAATCATACAGTTACCGGCACCCTGAGAAGTAATGTCTTGGTGACTGCTTCCTTGAGGCCACAGCTTTGTCACACCAACGGAGGCAAAGACAGCAAAGCAGCACAGCATAGAAGCAGCACCCCACAATAGACACGTACGGCGTCCAAACCTCTCAATGGTGTATACCGCTATGAATGAAGAGAAAAAATTGACCACACCAATGATGATCGAAGTTTGAAAGGAGTCCTTTAGACCGACAGAT
>LPNX010742484.1:0-26156 GCA_001517045.1 Pseudotsuga menziesii
CACAGTCAATAGCATCCTTACTCTGCCAAAACATCTCATGAAACCCTAGCTTACCATCAAGCTACTTCCATCATTGAGACCCCTTTTTGGCCTATTTTTCAACCATCGGAGAAGGAGAAGGACCAGCTCGGAGCTCGGAGCCACCGACATCGGACCAGCGCAACGGACTCCACCAACCTCCACATTGGAGGTAATACAAAATACAAACATTTTTTACATCTTCTTGTCATTGTTATTTCCTGTCATTTACTTTTACTGTCTTAGCTTAGCTTTTACTTTCCAGTTTATTTTTAGTTTAATCGAACTGCTACTAAGGATTCCAGATTCCTTAGTAGGTGCTCATCAGCACAAGCTAGGGTGAAAACCCTAGCTACACCTATAAGAAAAGAAGGATGAGACTTGTTCCAAAGAAGAAGTGACGACAGTTCGGGAAATAATCCAAGATGAAGAATAATATGACAATACTTTCAAAGAAAGAAGAGATCTCAAACACACTGTAGTTATGTGACACTGTTGAGCGACATCATTGATGCAGAACCTTCTAGCTATGAAGAAATAGCCAAGAAAAAAGGGAAGGAGTGAACCAGTTCAAGAAGAATGATGTCTAGGATGCAATATCAATACCTGAAGGGATATTCCATATGGACCTACAAGATACACCATGAAGTAGATGGAAACATTGTGGGATATAAGGAAATATTCACAGCATGAGACTTCTCACAGAAAGAAGGCATAGACAACAAAGAGACATTTGCAACCAGTGAGAGTTGAAACACATGACAGGTAGAATCATGTGTGCAAATTAAAGACAGCCTTATATGAGCTCAGAAGGAACCCATGGGATAACACCTACATGAATATACTGAAGATCACCTAGAGTGATGAAGATCTTAACATTTTCTACAAAGTAGAAGATAAAAGCCTATATAGGATAAAGATCACAGATGGGTGCGAGAATAACTTTTGAAAAGGTTCAAGATAGAGGATCTTGGTATCCAATGGCCCTATATGGATACATAAAATATTATTAGCATAGGAAGTTACTCGTCAGTCCAGTAGAGAATGTTTCAATAGATAGAGTACAAAATCAAGAGGGAGAATGATGCTCCACTTTAGAGGGAGTGACTGCATAAGATCCTGAGGTTCAACATGGTACGATACGATGGATAGATTATTGATGGCTCCAATATTTAGTGAGAATAAAGAGGATTCCAACCTTTTCCTCAAGGTTGAAGGAAGAAGACTAGTGATTCTCCTATTATATGTCTATGAGATGTTCCTAACAAGTAAAGACAAACTCATTAAAGATGCAAGAAGGAGGCTTGCTACCGAGTTCGAGATGAAATACTTGGGTATGATGCACTACTTTCTAGGTATGGAGGTGTGGTAGAATCTGGATGGAATATCCCTTGTACAAGGGAAGTATGTAGTGGAGATCCTAAAGAGGTTCGAAGTGATGGATTGCAAGGTCGTGACCACACCTATGGCATCGAACCTGAAGCTATTGAGAGATTCTTCGTCAAGGTCAATTGATGCTACGATGTATCATCACATGATTGGGTCATTAATGTACCTAACAAATACGAGACCACATATTTGATTTGCTATGAACACATTGAGAAATTTCCTGATAGATCCAATACATGTTCACTTGATTGCTACAAATCATATTATGAGGTACTTGAAGGTTACAATTCATTATGGGCTCAAGTATGAAGTGAATTAGAATATTAACCTGGAGGGTTATGTTGATTCAGATTGGACAATAAGTTACATTGTTAGGAAGAGAACTTCGTGGTGCTGCTTCAGTATGGGATCAGGTGTGATCTCTTGGTTTAGTAGGAATCAGTCTTGTGTGGAACCAAGTATAGCTGAATTAGAGTATCTCTGAGCTTGTTCGGCTAGTTGTGAGGTAGTGTGGTTGAGGACGCTATTATCTAATTTTTTTGATCTCCAGTTGGATGCTACTTGTATATATTGAGAAAACTAGAGTTGTGTGAAGTTGTTGAAGAACTCGGTGTTCCATGATAGGTCAAATCATATCAGGATAAAATATCACTATATCAACGATATGGTGTAGAGAGGAGTAGTGAAGCTTATGTATGTTGCGACGGACGGGTAGATAGGTGATGTGTTGACCAAACAATTACCCAAAGTGAAGTTTGAGTACTTTAGGGAGAAGCTTGGTGTTCTCTAGATCAAGGTTCCCTCCCAGCAAAAGAGATGTGTCTGTGAGCCCTTCTTACATGGTTACGGGATGTGTTCATCCCATGGTCATATGTAAGTGTATAACCCTTCTGCATTGGTTGTGGGATGTGTTCCTCTCATGGTCATATGTAAGTGTAGAGCCCTTCTGACATGGTTGTTGGATGTGTTCCTCCCATGGTTAGATGTAAGTGCAGAGCCTTTCTGACATGGTTGTGGGATGTGTTCCTCTCATGCCTAGATGTAAATGTAGAGCCCTTTCTGAGATGGTTGCGGGATGTGTTCCTACCATGGTTATATCTAAGTTTTGAGCCTTTCTAACATGGTGGAAGGATGGGCCTCCCATGGTCAGATGTAAGTGCCGAGCCTTTCTAACTTGGTGGTAGGTTGGGCCTCCCATGGTCAAATGTAAGTGCAAATCCTTTCTAAAATGGTGGTAGGTTGGGCCTCCCATGGTCAAATGTAAGTGCAGAGCCTTTCTGACATGGTGGCAGGTCAAGACTCCCATGGTGAGATGTAAGTGGAGAGCTTTTCCAACATGGTGGTAGGTTTGGGCCTCCCATGGTCGGATGTAAGTGTTGAGCCTTTCTGACATGGTGGCAAGTTGGGCCTCCCATGGTCAGGTGTAAGTGCTAGGCCTTTGCGACATGGTGACAAGCTAGGCCTGCCATGGTTGGATATAAGTGTTGGGGCCTACAACATGCATGAAAAGGGACTGGCTCTGTAGAACTTCCAATGACGAGTAGAATTGAGAGATAACACCATTTGATTGAGATAGAGAGAGAAGGGATGATGATGGTGATGTTGATGTAGTGATGATCTAGTGATGATGATGATCCAAATTTGATGATGATCGTGATGATGATGATCTAGTGACAAATAATTTTGTTGATGAATTGTGTCATGAGAATACCTTCCTAGTTAAGAGGGAGTGTTGATGTATTTGTAACTTTGGAATGTATTCACTTATTGTATTTCATTATGCCCCAACGGAGATGTTTATTCCTCTAAGTGGGAGAGTCATTAATATAATAAAGTCATGTAAATTCATTGAGTCAGTCCCCACAGTTGAGGGGTATTAAGGTTATTAGACTGTCCTAGTGAGGTATTCCCTATAAGAGTAAAAATCAAGTTGAAAAAAAGTATAAATAGAGACTAAGACTCTCTATTTGGAACACACACACTTACTCAAATGTAGCGCATGAGTGAAGAAGAGGAGCTCACATAAGTGAGAGAGAGAACAGCCATCGGAGATCATCTTTATGTTTTTTTGTTTTACTTTTTCTATTGTTTCTCACTCTATCTCAGAGGAAGTTGCAGCGTTTTCTCCTTTATGGTTTCCCTGAGGAAAACTCTTTGTGTCTCTTCTCTCTTGTCATTATTCCTATGCATGTTATTCTCTCATATAAGATCCAAGATCATATTGATTAAATGATAAAAAATAACACTTTCCTCATTTATTAAGGAGCTTCCAATCATATGGTTGCATCCATAGAATAATTCTCTTCATTACAATCTACTGATGGTCCAAGCATTCACATGGGTGATGAAACTCAGATTTCCATTTCAAAGGGGATGTAAAACCATTCTATATACTCCTTTTTCATATGATAATGTTTCCATTAGAGTTTCAGATCCTGAATCCGAAGCAAAGGACTCAGTTGACTTAGTTTATGAAATTGAAGATGAGGTTCACAGTGATCTAGATCCAAATACAGTCCCTACTCCCAATCCTAGGCCTAAATGGGAACAAAAGGTTATTGAGGAAAATGGAAATATGAATAGAGATCCATCTAACATGGAGAGATTCTGAAAGAGAAACTTGCACTATGTCAAGAAAGTTCACTTCCTTCATAGAGGTGGAACAAACTCCCTATTGTCATTAGATCTACTCCAACAAAAGTTATAAGTTTCTGGTAGCACATAGAATGGTTTCATCTAAGGTGGCCCTCAATTGATCTCATAGGTTAAATTTAAATGCTTATGTTCTGTCCAAGAATTTGTGAAAATCACAAATTGCCAATAAGAATATACTTCAATTCAGAGGTATGGAAGGGATCACCCAAGTGTTTAATTCATGTGTGTTCGAGATTTGGTGATTACCAAAGGGCCAAAAGAATGATTTCTCTTCTTTCAACTTGAACTCAAGTTTTGCAATATTGCCACAGTTCATATTTAATATTAGACGTTCTCAATTTCTATAGATTTTTAATAATAGCCCAAATGAGACAACTTATTTCTGCATGCTATTAAATAGAAAGAATGTCACCAATTTTATTGTATACTTTTGCTGGATGTATACTTCAGTGTTTTTGTCTTTCATGGTATGACTATTGCTAAATGGCGCAACAGGGGCTATCATAATTAACCATAGCATCGGGCATTTGCTCAATTGTTGCAATCACCTTATGAGGATGTACAGGATATTATTGAGGAACGGTTTCTTACATCTAGATTGGTTATCTATAAACAATTGCACCTCCTCAAGCTGGAGAGGTTCGCATAAAGATATTGCATGTAGCTATCTGCCACACTAATCCCTATACTTTGAGTGGAAAGGATCTAGAGGGTCTTTTTCCATGCATTCTTGGGCATGAGGCTGCTAGGATTGTTAAAAGTGTTGGTGAAGGTGTTACTGAGGTTCAACTTGGGGATCATGTAATCCCCTGTTACTAGGAAGAATGTAAAGAATGCAAGTTCTGCAAGTCCGGAAAGACAAATATTTGTGGCAAGGTTCGATCTACTACTAGCGTTGGTCTTATGCTAAGTGACATGAAGAGCTGGTTTTCGATAAAAGGGAAGCCGATCTATCATTTAATGTGAACTTCAACATTTAGTCAATACACTGTGGTACATGATGTTAGTGTTTCCAAGGTGAACCAACAATATCCATGGGAGAAGATATGCTTACTTGGCTGTGGTGTTCCTTTAGGTCTGGGATTTGTTTGGAATAAAACAAAAGTAGAGGATGGATCCATTGTTGCAATTTATGGTCTTGGTACAGTTGGTCTTGCAGTTGCAGAGGGTGCCAAAGCAACTAGTGCTTCATGTATAATTGGCGTTGACATTGATCCCAATAAATTTGCAATTGCAAAGAACTTTGGAGTCAAAGAGTTTGTGAATCCCAAAGGTTCTGACGAGCCTATACAGCAGGTGATCGTTGATATCACTGATGGGGGTGTTGACTACAACTTTGAGTGTGTTGGAAACGTCAGTTTAATATGAGATACCCTCTAGTGCTATCATAATGGTTGGGGGACATCTGTCATTGTCGGAGGAGATATCTACCAGGCCATTTCAGCTAGTTACAGGATGTGTGTGGAAGGGTAGTGCTTTTCAAAATCCATTCTCAAGTGCCATGGCTAGTTGAGAAGTATATGAAAAAGGAAATCAAAGTGGACAAGTACATTATACATAATATGACTCTAGACCAAATAAATGAAGCATTACATCTTATGCATGGTGGTCAATGCCTATGCATTGTACTGAAGATGCATCCCGAGTTAGGAAATCTCTAAGTGCCAAAAAGTTGCGACTCAACCTTAGCTGGTGTAAAGCGCCTAAAGTTGGGTTACAAAATCCAGATCTTGTTCTATACTTGGACATAACTCCAGAGATAGCACCAGAACATGGAGACTATGGAGAAGAGCGATATGAACAGCTGGACTTTCAGAAGAAAGTACAGATGATGACTCTTCCTCAAAGAGCTCATCAATACTCATCCATGAATGCAAGTGGCATTTCATTTAAGTGTTTTAGTCATAGTAGAAGTATAACCCTATTAAATAGAGACATGGGTAATTTTCTTGTTTGATTATCCAAACTTGGCAAAAACTCATTAGACTAGATCCAAAAAATGCTAAAGAGGTTAGCTTGGCTATCTTATATATATATTTCATTGTAAAAATTTTAGGGGAGGAGTTCAATCCAAGGGATGAGATTGTATTGGTAGTAACTTGAACATTCTGATATTGGAGTGGCATGAGCATGTATACACTCTATTTTTGTTAGCTTCTTTGAAATGATTATGTTCATATGAGCCACCTTTCTGTTTCAATAATTGAATTTCATGTGTTGTTATTTATCTTATGTATGGTCAATTAAAATCCATCGCTAGATTCTCACGATTAATGTGAAGTTATCCTTAAGTACTATATGCAGTACATGGTTCATGTTTTTCATAAATTCATACTCGTAGTCTTGTCTTATCAGTCTTGATTGTGATATATATAATGTTGTTCACTATTGGCTTTCAAACCTAGTTCGATCTCTATACTATTATACCTCCAGCAATCTATCAACTTAGTTACCCATTAAACCAAAATTTAAGATTTCTCTAAGCTTGACCCTAGTATTCGGGGTTCAACTTTAGTGACAACACTCCCAGTGAGATGCTACATGATTGTAATAATTGATCAACAACCCTGCTCACAGAAGAACAATGTGGATCATGTCACTCTTCCTCTAGAAGGAAGAAACAAAGGAAACATTCCTTCTTCTATCTAGTATCAGATTGAAATAAGATGGAAAAGTTCACATCCATAGCCCCAGGATACTAGTGCATGAAAGAACAATCATTCTACATCACTACACCATAGAGATGTAGGTTGCAATAATATTTTCACAAGTTTCTTATTCAAGAAGAAAGTTTCTCTTGATATGAAATCTTGATCTTGATTTTGTGACCTGCTTATTTTGAGAGGGTGTATTTTTCCCATGAGGTTTTACTCATTTCCTTGGTTGTAATAAGTAGTTATTATTATTTTTTGCATTTAGGTTGTATGACCATTGGTCTTTGTTTCCATTGTCCAGGTTATCCAGATTTAGGACTAAAGGGGGATACTGGGATTAATATTCCTACCATTGACTAAGTCATCCTAATTTACATCTTATCCTAAGTATTTGACTTAAACATGTGCTTATATCATCAACATGCCATCAACTTTAGTGATCGAGAACTCCTCCTTCAATCGAGTAGCCTAACTGAGCCTCCTCCTTAAGTAAGAGAGCAAAGATAGGTTGATATGCATGGCTAATGTGCCCTACTCAGTTACCTGGAGGCTATTTCACCAACTTTTCAGTTAAATGGAGTGTTAAAGGTGCCTTTCTCTTTGTTTGACCTAATTTTGAGCTAAATTCAGTTAAACTGGAGTGTCAAACGCACCCTCACCTAATTTTGGTGACTTGTTTCTTTTTATCTCAGCTAATTGAAGTCTAATAGGTGCCTATACCTACTTGTTGGCATGCGATTGAGTTTTGATTTAGATAGAGTCAATTATGTTGCAATTTAGTGGTTAAGTGATGTGTATAGTGGTGATTAACTGACAAGTAAGCCACTCTCATGCATTCAATTCGAATTACCTCTCAAGGATTTGAATTTTTTCAATATTAATGCCATTATAGCATACTATAATGTATATTATGTTCAATTATTAAGAAATACACTATTGCAATCCTTTTTCACAATTTCTAGCATTCAATGAGTAAATTGATCTATATCAATATGTTGTAACTTTTTTCTTGATTCTAAGATTGTTGTGCCTCAATTTTATAGTAAGATCGATCATGCATATCCTCCAAAGGAATACCATTCATGGCCTTGATAATTGCTTCCTTTGAAGGAAAAATACCATTGAGACAACCATGAGATCATGGCGACACAACTGTTGAAGCAATAAGTGCATGGAGATCCTCCTCCTCCATTCGCAAAAAGGAAAGAATAGGGTCT
The DNA here is from genome assembly GCA_001517045.1 of Pseudotsuga menziesii. NCBI lineage: Eukaryota > Viridiplantae > Streptophyta > Pinopsida > Pinales > Pinaceae > Pseudotsuga > Pseudotsuga menziesii. Next base: position 7,934 of record LPNX010742484.1, read on the forward strand.
ATAATAGTCTCAAGTGTATATTGATTCCCAACTTATACTACAAACAACAACATTCTCATCCTAGTAGGTATAACATATTCATTCGAATTGCTCGGAGAAGGGAGAGTTCACAAGTAATCCAAATACATAGTACGAAATTAATGAATCACTAATAGGGGTAGAGATAATAGCTATAATTGGTGTAGAAATGTTAAAAGTTTCCATTAATGACAGATACATTCTGACACCAAGATTCTCATTTTCTAGCTGAGAATTAGCCATAGCTGGGGTAGTCCATCCCAACAATGCTAAGGAACCAAAATTATCAAAACACATCTGGTCGATTGTCACATTCTGATCCTCCAATGGGAATAATACCTCTTGAAATATGAAAAATATGATCTGCTTCAACCACCTCAACCTCAATTGACATAGTATTCCCTTCCAACTGGACCTAAAGACAAAGAATAGTCCACACGTGGTCAAAACAGTCATAGGTTTCGACAATGTGGGTTATCCAAGGCCATTCCAAAAATCTAGAGACGTGAAGGAGGTCATAATACCTTCATCAATAACTGTATGTTTAATGGTGTTGTTAAGAAACTCCACATGGTAATTAAAGTGAGGCTGGACCTCATGAATTTCAAATCTATTAGGATCAACTAATCTAAGAGAAGACGACAATGATCTCCTCCATGAAGGACATGTATAAAGAAACTCCCTAGCTGACATTGCAGAGGGAGTCTACCCAAATCCTAGATAATAGAGTAATTCTTTTAGGACTCCCTTAGGCATACGAGGTATATCTTCAGGCCTATCAATTTGCAATGGAATTTCAGGAGGTGAGGGATCCTTCCCCATCCTAGGTTGTGATGAATTGTAATATTTTGAATGAGTCACAACATTAGCAGCTGACATCGTGTTAATGCAACCATGGACACCTTCAACTGTCAGCAAGTTCTGATGTCCACCATAACTACTTCCAGTTTCGATGGTACTCAAATCCATATATTCATTATGAGGCAAAATGTCAGTCAACAAAACCGATCTCTGTGTGATATAGTTCGATTCATCTTCAGTACAATGGCACAAGTACGCCATATGGTCTCCCCCACAAAGTTTACAAGGAAATTTAACCTTTCTCTTCGGATTATTTACCCCTAAAATTATCCATATTCTTCTCATCATTCTAGTTCTCCTTCCTATTCCCACCCTATTTATTATTTCTTCCCTTTCTTCTATTTCTTTCAGGTTGTTGGTTACCCTTCTGATTCAACAAATGCACTGAAAGTACATCCACTGACTGGGTAGAAGTGTACAAGGTCGTAGCCTATCCGATCGAATACTAATGAATAGAAATATCTTGTATTTGATGTGTCACTTGGTCTACGACCTTGGTACTTGTGGAGCCAACAATACCATCGACATGTGGACCAAGTTTGAAATTAGGATCAAAGTTCGGCTATGGCGCACTGGGGATAATCTCATACAAAATCCCATACTAAGCATAGATAAAATCCAACTATTGAGCCCTGACGATGTATTGTTCCTCATTATACACTTCAAATGTAGAAACATATTTCAAGATATAAGGAAATAAATATTTGAGGAACCATTCCAATAAAAAATTCAGGTGGAATGTTGGCCTTAATTGACCTCTTTCTTTGGTCCCACTCTTGAAAGTCTATAAGAGATTTGTTCTGACATCATAACACACGATAAGTTGGAAGTGGTTGAGAAAGGTAATGGCTAAGTCATTAAAATTCTGGTTGGAGCCTCTAGGAATATTTACATACCAGTTAATTGCAGGACCTGTGAGGGTGCACTGAAACTGTCGTAAACAAAGATAGTCATGGTTCAATGAGTCCTAAGAGAACCATAGCTAGAAAGTAGTAACATGATCTCGAGGGTACTCACCATTCTTACCTTCAATATTTGCACTATCCAAAGGAAGTTTGGTAGGAACAACTCGCCACATCAAATCATGAGATAATTGATCATTGGTTAACTTTGAAAGGTCAAGTTAATATAATGTGGCCAAAATGGGGATCCTATGTTGTGCCATCATATTCCATGCCCTCTAAAGAGGTTATTTGATATAGGTTTGATTGTGATAAAGGTTTTGTCCTTGACCGATCAGATAATAATGACCTCCAATATGGCCCATATAAGGTTGCACAAGGATTTGATGATTAAGTATTCCTTGAGAAGGAGGCACCATATATCCATAGTTATAAGCTTGATAGATTGATTTCCCCCTAGATACATAAGGAGGCATGTAAACTATAAATATGAATCTATCAACTGATGAGGGGAAAACATAGTTATATTGAGCACTACTTCCCAAGGAACCGTGTGGGACATAAGGAGGGTGCAAAATGAGAAAGGAATTGTAAGGAACATGTGTGGTGGATGAAGGGACATAATATGGAATGTAAGAGGTGGCCAAAATTTTAACACATCCACTATCACCCCCAAGACAGTGAATGCTAGTGTTAAGACCAGATCAAGTGAGAGAAAATACCCTCGGAAATGGAGCAGAGGGTGCAATATGATCACTCCCAAACTTGTGAGTAAGAAAAAAATCTATGGAGCCCCCAAGTCCACCACTAGTGTCCTCACAAGGACCAATGACGGATGATGGGATATAAGCACTAAAATAAGGCACGATGAATGTAAACGGACCTGTTCTAGAGGGAGTAGGTTGAGTCTCAACACCTAACCTATACAAGGAAAACCTCATATGTGCGGTTGTAAAATCTGACTGCTAGGGTTGTGTAGTATGGGAAGTGCCAGCCAACGAATGATCGACGTAAACCAGATTTTTTGGTATCGCTATGGTTCCTCCCCCCATTTGATATGATAAACAAGGAGGGAGCTCTGGGTTCTCATATGTAGTACACATGGAGAGAACTATATGTGAATCAAAGAGCACTAAATGTTTCCTATAATGTCTAGTCCTCTTCCGAGGAGGAGAAGGGTTCCAAGTCAATAATCCTGCTAAGTGTCCAAATCGATGAGGTACTACAAATTTATATGCAATGACTCAAAATAAAAAAGACTGAACTAATTATGATCCCTGAAGCCAACTAGCGCATAATGAGCCCACCTCTAAGGAAGCTAGGTTAGATGCAAACAAGCAGAGAGGGATGATAAGTGAGCTCTCGAATGTAGCAGGTATGTCTCTCTTAGGAGAGGTTTGAGACTCCCATACACTACAAGAGGAGTTTTATAACGAATTATAGTGGCCCTTAGCTTCAACGCAGATAACAACTATTCTATCTAACCCCTCTCTGGATAGGACACTCATTGAATAACCTCTACAAGTACCCCTTGTGATACCTAGGTAAGGAAACTAAGGTCACCCTAATATAACAAATTCTTTGGTGGGATTTTGCAAGCAAGATCTACCATATGGCTAGGGTAACAAATCCTAAAGCTCGAAAGCACCAAAGGTACCTCAAAATCCCCCAGATACAAATAAGATCCTGGAAATATATTTGGAGCTCAACATAAAGTGGAAAAGTGTTATCTCAACCAAAAACATGTGCATCACCTCGTGTTTAACTCTTGTGTAAGAGGATCCTCCTGAGTGGTAGGATTTATTATCCTCCCTTGACGGAACTGTCTATTAGATTATTTTATCCTAACTTAGGAGTTTTATTTAATTATTTGGGTCCACTAGTACCATTGATTCCACTTGGCCTAATGGGGACACATGTACCAATTAATAGAGTGCAGGAAACATCGATAGAGGCTAAATTCCACTAACAACACTTGCATGCATAAGTTTAGGAGCCTCTTAAACCAATCCCTACATTTTAGGAGCCACTGGGAATCCTTACACCAACCTCCTTCAGATGTTGTGAGTTGGTTAATAATTAAGCTTATTTTTTATTTAGTTACATTTAGTTAGATCACAATCACTTCACTTAGCGCTAGTTATGAATGGTTGCATGTGGTAAGGTGCATTTTCTCACCTACCACCTTATTTTGACTAATTTAATTGATTATAACTAATTGTTTTACTTGATTAGACATATGGAGCTAACCACTTGGACTCTGATAGTGAGTTAGACATATTTAGTTAGTCATAGAGTTAGTTACAGTTAGATCTAGTTGGTATATTTGAATTCATGCCTAATGGTTTGAATTATTTCCTATGTAACACTTGATTATGTAATGAAGATAATACTATAATTATCGAAGTAATACTTGCTTGTTTCTTGTGAGATTTTATTTGTTCAATTTGTATAATTCATTCCTATTCACTGCATCAATAATATTGGACTCATTTCTTGATGGCACAACAATTTTAACATGGTATTAGATCCATTTTAAGAAAGATTCATGTTTTTCTACTTTACATTGAACACTAGAAGCAGTTGGGTTTCCACAGAAGTCTCGCAAAGAGTGCCTTGCTTCCTACGAATTTATTCATAGTGGCGGTGCGAGCGTGACGGACCCTGAGAAAGTGTTCATGTCAATAGGAAAGGCATGATTCTAACATAGTTTGAATGTTTTATTGTATTGTAATGAAAATCTATAGGTGCAAACATAGTTTGAATGTTTTTATGGATTCTCTACATTCTACACCTTGGATCCTAACACCCTTAAGTTATCTTGATTGGAGGGAATATATGAAGCTGTCCTTGCACAACAAGGGCTACTTCTGGATAATAAGTGGAAGGGAGGTTGAGCCCCATCATCCAGCTAAGAGAAAAAAGTTTCTAAACCGCTTATATGAAGCCTTCAATTATCCATGTACTCACATATGCAAAGATCTCCTCTTCCACTTGGAAGGTTTAAGGAATCCCAGAGAATCCTGGGATAATATTGAATAATTTTTTGGCAAGAAATATAAGATTTGCGGACACATTATGGAGAACGATTTGTATCCCTACATCCCAACATATTCAAAACCATACATTTACTAAATTCAAGTCATTTTCACTCCAATGCAGACAGTGCGGAATATAAATAAAGGATGAGAAAAATGTTCTCTCCATTCTCAACAAACTTGATTCTGACTATTATGTATTTGTCTCAATCTTCCATTCCAAAAGGGATTCCTTTCTCGATTGGAAAAATTCCCTCTCTTGATTCCATTTTCGAGTCCTTAATGAAGGAGCAAGAGAAGTTGTTCCAGATGGGATTCATCAAGACCTTCAAAGATCAAGCTCTCCTAGTGACAAACTCTTTGAAAGTGGAAGGTGAAGGTACATCGAAGGGGAAAGATCCTAAAGCATCCGATTTGAAGCGTAAACAAAATCATAAGAATTCTAAAGGAGCTTCAGGATCTAAGAAGAAGGACAAGATTGATAACAAGATATGTCCCTATTGTATGATGGGTTTTCAACTTGAATAATAGTGTATGAAGAAGTTAATTGACCAACTGTTAGCTCTCCTCAAGAAAAATACCATTGCTCTCCCACAAAGAGAAAATAATCCTGATGAAGAACCATAGAAATAAGATCATGAAAAGTTGCATGCTTTGAAAGATAGCCTTAGATAGTCAACATCATTCATGATTGGTTTTGGAGCATCCAACCATATGGTTGTGTCCAAAGGGTCTTTCTCTACTCTCACACTATCAAAAGGTCCTAATTATCACATGGGAGATGATTCCAAAATTCTATCAAAAGGGAGGGGTTCAGTTAAGGAGAAGCATGGAGAGTTTGAAAGTGTCCTCTATGTTCCCTCTCTTGCAGTTAATTTGTTGTTTGTTTATCAGATGACCCATACAACCTATCCTAGGAGAGTTCCATTTAATTCAAATTCATGTGATATCACAAAAAATATCCATTGGACAACTCATAGAGAAATGAATTGCAAATCATTCTACTAAAGCCTATAAGTTCTCACATTTTTTACCTGTTTCACCTCCTACAACTTTATTGTGTCATGCTAACAATATGAGCAAGATTTGGCATGAGATATTTGGCCATCTCAATTTCAAATATCTCCAACAACTCCACAATGATAAAATGGTTCAAGGATTTCCTCTCATCCAAACATCCAATGGAGTATGTTTTGGTTTATTGGTAGGTAAGCATCCATAGAAGAGGTATGAAGTTGTAAAGGCACATAGAGTTGTCTCTATACTTGATTTGATGCATAATGATGTAGTTGGAGCTATTCCCACAAACTCCTTAATGGTTGCAGGTATTTCCTTGCCTTTATTGATGACTATTCTAGGTACTGTTGGATCTACTTTATGAAACAAAAATCAGAATTTTTTGAGACCTTTAATTTTTTTAAGGCTATGGTTGAGAGCAATTTTAGTAAGAAAATCAGGTCTATAAGATCTGATAAAGGAGGAGAGTACATCAAAATAAAATTCGATTATTTCTGTGAATCAAATGGGATTCGAATGGAACACTTAGTTCCATACACAACACAACAGAATGGTGTGGCTGACAGGAGGAATAGATCACTGAAGGAGATGGAAAGATTCCTTCTCCATGGAAAAAATCTCCCTCCTTCTCTTTGTACTGAAGCTGTAAGTTGTGCTTCATATTTGTAGAATAGAGTGCCTCATAAATCAGTGGTTGGGGCCATTCCATTCGAAGCAATACATGGGAATAAGCCCAATGTCTCTCATCTGGGAGTTTTTGGTTCCAAATATTGAGCCAAAATACAACTTGGAAAGAGGAAGGCCTTCCAAGACCAAAGTAGCAAATGCATTATGTTGGGATATGCATAAAATGCAAAATAGTACAAATTGATGGAGGTTGCCACCAGAAAATTATTTATTGAACGGAGTGTTCAGTTTGAATAAGATCAATTGTATGACACACCACCACCACTAGCACAAGACGGTATAACCATTCCTCCACCATTTTTTTACGATGATGATTTTCTACATGTTTCAAATTTAGACGAAGAAGATCAAAATCCAGCATGATCCTATCAATGAGATTGAATCTCATGAGATTCTAGATCCACATCTAGTATCCATTCCAAACCAAAATAATAATCCTATATGGGCTCAAAATCTCATTAATGCAGTCGAAGATGGTGCTGGAAATCCAAAAGACAAAAGGAGAAGTAGGTCCCAATATGAGAATGAGCATTTTGCACTCTGTGTCACATATTCGCTTCGTACAGAGTGGTGCAAAAAAATTCCATGTCGATGCTACTTAATGATATGGAATGATCAGCTGCTTGGCCCATAGAAGAAGAAACTTGACCATGCTCTACCTTTACCATCTAGAATAAAAACACAGATTCATCAGTTTAGAAGTACATTGAGAGGTTCACATGCACATCTTCTGGATGTTGCTGCACAGAAAAACCATGCTGCTACATAGAACTGCAAATTTGCAGCAGTTTTTTGAGAAGTTATTTTTCTAAGGAGGAATATTCTTTGTTCTAAAGATAGATTTCATTATTCTTGTTTACTGTTTATTTTTAGGGGAGGGGGGGTTTCCCTTGAGGTTTTCCCGTATTTCCTCAGTTTTATTAAGCAACATTTTTTATCTTTTAGATTGTATATGGGTGACTTATGGCCTTGTTGCAAAGGCCCGCAGTTGTCCAACTTAGGATTCAGGGGGGGTTTAGGATTTATAATCCTTCCTTGACCAAATCGTCTATTAGATTATTTTATCCTAACATAGGAGTTTATTTAATTATTTGGGTCCACTGGTACAATTCGATCCACTTGGAATAATGGGTTACTAGAGTGTGGGGAACACTAATAGAGGCTAACTTCCATTGATATCACTTGCATGCATCAGTTTAGGCCCCTATTAGACCAATCCCTACATTTTAGGAGCCACTAGGTGTCCCGACACCAACTGCCTTTAGTTGTTGTGAGTTGGTTACTAGTTAAGCTTATTTGTTCTGCAGTTACATTTAGTTAGATCACAATTAGTTCAATTAGCACTATTTATGCATGGATACATGAGGTAAGGCACTATTTCTCACCTACCACCTCAGTTAAACTGATTTAATTGATTATAACTGATTGTGCAACTTGATTAGACATATGGATTTAACCGAGTGGACTTCGAAAGTGATTTAGACATATTTAGTTATCCATTAAGTCAAATACAATCACATCCAGTTGGTATATTCAAATTCATCCCTAATGATTTGAACTCTTTCCTATGTAACACTGTTGTATCAATAGATTATCTAATGAAAATAATATTGTAATTCTCTGAGCAATACTTTTCCGTTTCCCGTGAGATATTATTTGTTCAATTTATATAATTCATTCCTATTCACTGCATCAATAATATTGGAATCATTGCTTGATAATCAAAATGGAGAAACAATTTTAACATTGATAACACTAATTATACCAAGGATTTCACTTCTCACCTAGATAGACACCTAGTTGTTTTGTTTCATAGTCTTCAAAATATTTACTCATGACACGCTATTCAAAGACTCTACAATCCTAAGATTTTTGGTGCACTTCTATCAAATAAAAATGTGTAATCAATTTTAAATTAAGCATTAATTTTAATGGTTTTGATTAATCATGGGTAATATTGAAGATGCAACTTGTGATGTTAGGACTCAGCAATGAAGTAAATATGCACACCTAAAAAACAATGCCAAGTGCAACTTGCTTTAAATCATGAAATATTAGAATTCCACTACATGTAATACCACATTTAAGTTCAAATTTCCATGCAATCATTCCTATATGAAAGTCTAATCACTAATGACATCTAAGAAAACCTAATGCAAGTACCATATCAATGCATATGCACAATGCAATAAACATTTAAAGACAAAATATTTTTGTATTTTCAGTATAGATGAAATGAAAATGCAATACGAAGAACCTACAAGTTATCAGACCTCGTAGCAAGAAATAAACAAGAGAAGAAAGAAAGTGAGACCAAGAAGGCCAATGCAATAATAATAAAACAAAAATGAGATAAATGACAATAATAAATTTTAAAGAAAATCAATAAGAAAAAGACGTATCACGTCACAATAGAAGCAATCAATAGGCCATGGGAACCCATGAAGACTCAACAATATTGACAACCCACCCAGAACCTCCACACATCAATATCTCAAGAAAAAGGAGAGATCTGTGTGGTTGTTCAAGGAACAATAGTCTATGTACACAACTCTATGCACGGTAGCCAGCATATATACATGACTATAAGTTTTATGACCTATTTATACAAAGGAAGAGGTGGTAAAAGATAAGATAAGACCTGAATTACTTCAAGGTACTACCAATAACTCAACCAACTACTGATCATGACACAAAAACCCAATGAATAAGAGAGAAAATCAATCCAATGATGCACCCAAATCCCAACAAAAAGGAAATACCAAGTATGGTATCCAATTCTGTTATGGAGAATATCTCCTATAGGTTGTGGTGTACTACAAGATGACACCAGAAATAAACCCATTTCCAAGCATGCTAAATATATAAATGAAACTCACACTAAGGGACAAGAGGTGTACCTTATTCAAGACGTTCTAAGTATATCCTTGTTGAGATTTCAATCAAAATTGAACCTACACATTTCCATCAACAAAAACAATATATATATGCATGATATATGTAAAGTGTTAGAATTTAATATAGCATGTTACATTCCAATACATAAACTATGGGAATTACATCAATGGATAATTTTATTTATAATTACACATGAAATGGACGAGAAATTGATATTTCTATTAATATGAACATATATAAAGATGACAAACTTTGTCGGCACCTAGTTGAAATTGAGAAACTGATTCCCTCCACCACTTCAATCCCCCATACAATGGCAAGATCATAAAGATAAATGGAAGCTTAGGAAATAGCACTAATGTCTCTTCAAGGACAAAGGGATGCAAAATCAAGTATATAATAAAGGGCACAATTCCATTATAATATATTTCCTCTCTAAAGCTCTCCACCTGTAATTCTTTATAGTATCTCAATATATAGCCCCTCAATGGGAAGTAAAGGGTCGAAATGGAGCATTTTCCAACATACGGAAGGTCAAGGGACAAGTCATTCATTACTTGATGGGGGAAAGCTCCATTTTTTTTAGCGTATTTCACGATGTATGTGGGTGACAGTGGTGCAAGCTATGTTGTATGCATTTTTTAAAGGTTCCACTGGAGACTTAGGGTCATAGTGAGAAACACAGGGTAAAAAGAATCTGCATAGGGACATGGATAGGCCATCAAAGCATGATGTATTAGGTGTGACAAATCACACTATAAAATTTTGATTGCACCGAGAGGCGCTCTACAGCCCAGTATGGGGAGATCTTGTAACATGATGTAATGTTACTAACATGTCAGCAAAAAATACTAGTGATAGTGAATATTATCAAAGAGATTTTGTAACAGAAAATAAAAAATAATATCACTATCATAACTTTATTTTTATTAAAAAAAGCTAAATTTTCTAATAGGCCAAAATAAATTCCGGCCACAAAAACAATCTAATATGGGGGAGATGTTGTAATCTTCCTACCTAACAAAACAATAAAAAAGTAAAAATTTAATTATCCCTAAAAAAAATATGTGGGTCAAGAAAAAACACAAAATTGAATTATCCGCAAAAAAATGTTGGCCTTGCACATGGTTTTAAAACCATGTGCAAGGCATTATAAACAACCCATGGTTTTATTTAACATGGTTTAGGAGGGCCTTGCAAATGGTTTTCATACCATGTGCAAGGCCTCCTAAACAACCCATGATTGTAGGAGGGACTTGCATATGGTTTTAAAAACATGTGTGGGGAAATGATGCAATGTTGGTTCCTAACAAAATAAAAAATATTATATGTCGGCTATAAATAATAATAAAATTTTATGTGGATCTTAAATAAAAAGATGTGTCTTTTGGTTTGAATCAAATCAATGGATACAGGTTTGCACCTCGAGAGATTTGATCCATCTCGGTGCTTGATAGAACCTAGGATTTGGATCTACGCTGGTTTTAATTTCATTTACCACATCGGCATAACCGTCGAACAACGAAGGGGTTGATGTATAGGTACCATGCCGAGGACTATGGTACCAAAATATCTTGTACTACAAGAACAATGCACAATAGTAAAGAGATAACAACGTTGAATTGTAGTTGCAAGGTTAGGAACTCAGGTATTATATTCAAAAAAAGCAATAATAACATAGGAGATCGTCAAACGATTTTGTAACATTATAATATTTTTCGATTGGGGCTCATCATATATTACTACAATCATGAAAAGAAGCACATAATAAATGGATAGCTATGCAATTACATCTATATGGTGAAGAGATTGAAACAGTTTTTTGTGACGTTCCCAAATAATGGAGACAACCTACGACATACGGTCAAATATCTGCGAAAATTGACCTATGATAGGATTGCAAATCAGAAAATAAAAATGGAAATCAGCAAGGACACCCACAAGTGAGTGTTGGGGGCCTATTGGCCCTCAAAAAATATAAAAAAAATTGTTCAAAAAGATGAATATTCCATTCAGAAGAAGAGAAAAGACCATGACTGAAGAATATGGAACAAAAAATATGAAAAGCAAGTCAAAACAAGGAGTTTGACCTATTTTATGTAAAGAGATGGTTAGCCTAATAGTCTACTTTTGGGAAATAAAGCATGGTTATAAATTGGGTTGATAGTGCCTATATTTAGATGTAACGAGTGTGTTAAATTAAAAAGACAACTTGTTGACCGAGAGTTAATATCACGGGGGCTTCACTTGTTAACCAATATCCTATCATGTTAGTTCATATTGTGGGTTTTAAAATTATAAAAAATCGAACCAATATATTGCAGGTATTGGGAGGATGAGGGGTTTAAGGTGGGGGTGGGTAGGGTGGTTTATAAGGATTGAGGTATAAAAATGGGTGGGGAGGAGGTTTTAAGTATTGGGAGGGGGTTTCAACAAAAAGAGTTTGGGTCAATATCTCTCGAAATTAAGGGTATTCTTTAATATCCCACGATCGTACGTGCTATGTAAGAGTTTCACTAAGTGAAGTCCCCGTGGTTAATATTCAGCCGACTAGTAAAAAAAGATTTGTAAAATCCAATAAAGTCGATCCAAATTGTTTGCATAATACAGATGGTATAGAGTAGAGGATTGGGAAGTAGAGAACATAATAGAGAAAGAAGAGTGAAAAAGAGGGAGATACTAAAAACCATAGAGAATTAGATGAGAAATAAGTCATTGATTGTACAAAAGAGCAAAAGAAGAGTCTAGCATTAGAGGAAATTTCAACTAAAAATGGGCCTTTTAACTTTTATTCAAATTCCATGTCATCATGTGTTAGCCAACGAAATTGCTTTAAATTTGAAATACTGTATAGGTCTTAAACACTTTTTTAATATAAATTTAGGGATAGGTATCATAAAAAAAACTACTTTTTTGTTTGTATTTTTGACATATCTCCCCGTGTTTTTACTCAAATTTTGACTGGGAGAGATCGTTGGATGTGGAATTAAATTCCGCATCCAACAAGTACCCACTCGACATACTTTTGACGGACCCCTCTACCCCAAAAACAAGAAATACCTTTAAAACGAAATGATGATGTCATCATTCCATTTTTTCAGGTATTTCTTGTTTTTGGGGTAGGGGGTCCATCAAAAGTATGCCGAGTGGGTACTCGTTGGATGAAAAATTGAATTCCGCATCCAACGATCTCTCCCGATCGAAATTTGAGTAAAAACACGGGGAGATATGTCGAAAATACAAACAAAAAAGTAGTTTTTTTTCTTTTCTTCCTCCAAAATTAATAAATATTATTTTATTATTTTAACTATTATTTTATTAATTCATTTTAGGAGGCCCATTTAGAGTTGAAATTTCCTCTAATGACGTTATTTACACAGATCAAATGTGTTCAATTACTACTCATGCCAGATGAATATCACCTTTGTGGTTTTTCCTGAATGAGTTTCCGTGTTAAACTCTATGTCTTTGACACTAGTGCAAAATGAGAGATTAGTGACCAAGAGACCAAACATTTTGGTCACCACAATTGTTTTCAAGGGATAAATGACCAAAATTGATAAATTTAAGCGGGCTAACTAAAAAAGACCAAGATAAATGACCAATTTTGGTCACATGATAAAACTAAACTAAAAAAGACCAAGATAAATGACCAATTTTGGTCACATGATAAAACTAAACTAAAAAAGACCAAGATAAATGGCCAAATTTGGTCACGGGGTATCTAGAAAAAATGACCACATAACAATTGGTCATTTATTTGGTCATTTTTAGTTGTGGATCAGTTCGGCAATGAAAAATTACAATTTTGACAATGTTGTATATTTTTCTAAATTCTAAGGCTACAAATGGATTCATAGACCCCCTAGAACTTAGTAAATTGAAGAGCCTCACGTGTTACAACTCCACTGTTAACACCAAATTAACTATGACAATGTCTTAATGGTAAATTAACTATGACAATGTCCTAGCGGGAAGCTATTACTTATATATTTGAAAATAACTATACAAATATACCTATATACATTTGTTTTTAAATATTTTATTTATAAATAATATTAATTATTAAACTATTTACATTATAAATTAAAAAAAATGTTACTAAGTATTTTTTATTATGTACTAATAATACATATAAAATTTTAAAAAAATATAACAAGTAATTTTCTATTATATACTATTAATACATATAAAAAAATTAAGTTAAATAAATACAAATATGATAGAATTCAAGTTAAAAAAATACAAATTTCATTCTATCATGTTAGTGTAGTTTCACAATTTGGGTTTTGGCGCCAACTTGAAGTGGTGGGTGCCAATGTAGAATCTTACATTTCACTCAACGTCAAGCCCAAGGTGACCCTGTTCAAGGCTTTTCAATCTATGGCCATTTTTCCCTGTGTTCTTCCCTCCGCACGGCATTTTGGTGATTACCAGGATGCGACTGCAATGCAATGAAATATTCATCTCAAATCTTCAGGAAGGAGTCCAATTCAAGGGTTTCTGCAATGGAAATCATGGTATGTTTGATGGGGTTCTTTCCCTTTTGTTCAGCTGAAAGCCGGCATTCAGAGATTTGATCCGAATACCATTTCATCATTCCCTTCGTGGCTGGAACCAATAAACAACGCTTGAGAAGAAAGGATGATGAGGCCCAAGCCGTGACCTTTTCTGAACCAGCTACTTAACCTACTGGGGAGAGCTAAGCTTGTCACTCCTGTAAATAAACAAAAATATTTCTGGGTGAACGAATGCGGATAGCCTCAATTGGAAAATAACTGAATGGAGGTGTTGCTCGTTTCCCTTAGAATCAATGTGCTCACGCCAAATCTCGCTAACACTTTTTCTTAACCCGATTGACTTTCGCTTGAGCTTTTTAAGCATATTCAGGCTTTCCTTAAGAGGAATTTGGGTTCACACACAGAGGCCTCCTGGAAATCTATGTGAAGGATTCCTCGTACAAGGCCATCAAGGAGAATGATATCGACCTGGAGTCCATGAGGTTCTTCCTGAGTGCCAAAGATGTCTGGCTTCACGTCTTGCAAGATCTGGAACATGGAGAAATTTGCTGTGTACTCAAGAGTAAGCTCATCACACCCCTCCTTACATTTGAGGATTTGGAGAATTCATTTCCCTTCAACAAAACTTTCAAAGATCTCGAAGCAAACCAAAGTTACTCTGGTCTTTTCCAATTGTATCTGTGACATCGTGGTTTCAATGGAGGTAACTACAATTATTTATAATCTTGAGGGGGGCGGTGATGGCACCGGGCATTATCTTTTGGCCAGTGAAACCCTTCTGTCGAATCTTTTTTTCACTGTCTTTGATATCTGTTGCGCTGGTTGGGGTTTGGATCTACGTGGTTATGAAAAACTGTCTTATGACCTACCGGACCCGTGTATTCATGGCCGCCCTCATCTATCTGAAAGCTCTAAATATCCTCTGGGAGGAAGAGGACAAGTATTTCATTAAGAGAACTGAAAAAACCCATGGATGGGATGTTCTATTTTATATTTTCAGTTTTCTGAAGAGAATTATGCATTTTACCCTGATTGTCTTGACTGGCAACGACTGGTCCTTCTTTAAACCCTACCTGCAAGGCAAGGAGAAGAAATTTCTCATTGTTTTCATTCCCTTGCAAGTCTTGGTATATCTCTCTCTCGTATATATATGCAAACAACACATAATAATTCCCAGATGCGAACACAAGCCACGAAGATCCATTGTTAGATCGGAACCCAAGTGATTTCAGGGGCGAAGATCGGCCATGGCAGGAGCCAACGATGCCAATGGGAAGCTCTTTCAATTTCTCAATCAGCTCCTCAACCAGGTAATATACACAATGTTTATGTTCATGTTCATGGCTGTGAGATTGTTAATTTGACAAATTTATGCTTCTTTCTACGCTAGTTTACTATACAATATAGGAAGGTATCATAAAACTGGACATCTTTTGTCTTATTGTTTCCTACCATAATGTGGTTGTGAAGGTGGAAATGTATCAATGTAATCATTTTTTTTCTGCTTGCTGAAAGAATGCATGCTTAATATTCTTATACATGATCTCTACTCTCTCTTCCTGCTTCATGGTTGAGTAATGAAAACCAATCGAATGACCTTCTAATGTTCCAGTCATCTTTCTTCCTCTACCACCAAATGAAGGCCGGATCAATATATCTAACAACCTGATAGGATTTGTTTTTGAAAGCTGCATCTTTTCTTGAGACACCGGTATAACTCTTTCAGGTTTCATAGATTCTCTTGATCCAACATGGCCCCTCAGAGCTTTAATCAGCTGCACCACTTGGTTAACATGCCTTGTATCTTTTGAACGAAAAGAGATTTATTTCACATAGATATCATTAACATTGAACCCATCCCCAGGTAGATTAAAAATAACACGAATACAAGAGCTGCCACCATCTTTTTGGCTTGTAACACTTTTAATAGTGGAAATATGAAATGGGACCATTAAGCCATATACTGGTAGTAAAACTGTCTCGTTCTTGTGATCAATATGAATCATCAAGTCTCTTGAAAAAGGAATGTCTTCCACATTTCTGTACGCAACCAACTCATCAGTAGCCTTAAAACAACCCTGTCCATCACTTGATCCAGGACCACCCAAAGCCAACCTTCTTACAGTCTCATCATTCTTCTTCCGAGCATGTCCAACTTGATGCTGTTTGTGGACCTCTTCTATCACATCCTGCTTATCAGACCTCAGAATTGTCTTTGTAATGCGGGGCTCCATTCCATTTGCCTCAGCTTTGTGCTTTGGCAAATTCTGTGGTTCTTCCTCATGATCATTTGAGTATAGGACACTTAATAAATATTTAGAGCACATTCCAGTAGCAATTTCTGGCCCTTTCTCTGTCATAATAACAGTATCAGAAAGAAAAAGAGAGAAGACCTCTTCTTTGGGATTATTGGATTGCAATCGTAAATCTTGGAATCCAAGACTAACATTGAAGACCATCCCAGGAAACAGAACCTTGTCATTCTTGGCATTTAAGTTCAACCCTGTTTCTCTGAACTCTATGCCAATCCCAGTTCCTGCAATCTTGGTCAAATGAGGAAGAAATTCAGGACCATCTTTCTGAACAACTTCAGCAGCAGCTTTATAAGCAATTGCCGCAGTATTTCCTGGTCGTAGGGAGGTGATTGCTCCTTCATGGGATTTAAGTAATACTTTGTAGGCTTTCTTCTGGAACTCATCAGGTTCAGTAATATATGTCCTTGCTATGCTTGAGCAGTAACTTTTGTACCGTGAACCAATTGAACAGATAATCACTCCTGTTGCATCATGACATAGATATTCATCATTGCTTTCAGCACTAGGTTTCAAGTCAAACACACCCCTACTTTGGAAAACAGGGGCATAGCAAACATCTACATTCTCCGCCTTCAGTTTCACCTTTTCCATGCTAGGATTGAGAATTATAGTCTCTATATCCTCCATAAGACAAGAGTGGTTTACCTTCTTTTCTTCATCAATGATCACCTCAAGCCTAGGAAGGTAGATGCCACAGGGTTTTGGAAGGATAAGATGATACCAACTAACCGTGTCTGCAAATAAAAGCACACGGTTTTTTATCCAGGATCTGTTACATGTTTAGAAATAAGTGAATTCATGGGCTTTGTATTTCTTAGGGTTGTTTTGTGTGACCTCATTCTCATATTAACCTCATAAAATACGTCTTGGCTGCCAATGGGGCATTGGTTCACTGGTGAGATCAAGGGAGGATTAAATCCATCAACGAAGTTCCCACAATGTCTGTGATTTGGTCACCACATATAGCTTGAGATTCATAGGGAAGAGGTCGTATTATGCAAACCAAGTTCCCACAATGTCTGTTATTTGGTCACCACATATAGCTTGGGATTCATAGGGAAGAGGTCGTATTATGCAAATTTGGTGGAATAGAATACCCTTCCAAGTTGCAAAGTTTGTCCAAGGAAGTATGATATTTGCAGTCGAGCCTCACAGGGCATGTTTTTTGGAAACACTTTCAATAAAAAAACAAGTCTCGTCAGTTTAAAGCAACTCAAGGGGCAGATCATTTTATCGTTGCCTGTCATGATTGGCCCGAAGCATTACAAACTATGTGCATTATGTTTGGGTTGCATCAATGTTATTCACGACTTGTGGAAACAGTACTGTATCATTTGAAAAATGGTTACTTCCTAATTGGTGTTTTTGAAAGAGATTAAAACCTCCAATATTACGCTGCGTTATCAAAACCGATAACAAACAACTAATAGCATCTGTAATTATTAATTATAATATGTAGGGCTTAAGCAATAGGGCACTTTTTTCTAATGAAGAGAGAGTTATATTCCTTTTGAAACATGTCCTCCAGGTTACACAATCTAACAGAGTTGAAATTATTTGCAAAAAATAGGATCAAACTGTTAAAGTTGGCATCAGAATATTGACAAAATACCCCTCCTTTCTGTCAATTGTTTTCAAAGTCAAACATCTGCATCAAAGATTTCTTATTAGACCTTGCTTGCCTTTCCATCCGAACACTTATCAAATCTGCCGAGTCATATCTCCCTTTTATGAGATCAATTTGCTTCTTATTTACTAGAGTAATCAATTAAATAATATTTGTCAGGTGCAGCCTTAGGTAATATTTTGTGCGAGACAGTCAGCAAAGTCATCAGCGTTCAATTAGTGAATAATACCTCATTTTTCACTTTGTTGTAATGGATAATTCACCTAATAACCTAGGTCTGGGGGTTACCAACATACTAGACCTTGCAGACAGTTTGATTATAAAAGTACAAATAGGAAAT
>LPNX010742495.1:4386-60941 GCA_001517045.1 Pseudotsuga menziesii
ACATGCATTCCATTCAACGTTGCAGGAATTGGTCTTCAACAACAAATTTACTTTTTTTTGGTCCACAAGTTTTCATGTTGCGTATAGCTAGTTCAACTCGTTGCTTTTGTTCTGGTATGTCTGGCTATTCAGAATCTTATATTGTTCATGCCTGCACAGTGTCCAACTATTCCTTACTTGTGTGGCTTCCATTAACTGAGTTGTTTACTACTTTACTATGTTTGGTTAAGGGTCCTATTATAATTCTTATAGTGGATCCGCCTGTCCTACTGAGGGTTTATGCCCGATGCATAGATTACATCTTAAGTTAAATGCATTGTTGAAATACGGTTTTAGTATATTCAATTGTCCCACATTGGCTCTAGTAATTCCATCTTAAATTTTTATGTCCCTCCAATTGATACATATCATTAAGTTTTTTCCATTCTCATTGGTGAATTACACAACATTGGATATTTATTTCTTCACCTGCGTATTTCTGGATTGATATACATGTTATATAAACAGAGACAAAAAACCAGAGATAAACTTCAGTGTCTAATGTGGTAAAACCACTTAAGGGGAAACTTCCATGCAGACAAACTATTGATTATCATTAATCAAGAACATGGAGATCACAAGACGGGCCATTTCTACCATTCAACCTACCACACAATTACAATATGTATCCAAACCATACACTATATACTTCATAAAATAAGTTACATGAGGAGAACTAATGTCGGTTATGTCAGTTACACAAACTTCTCGTAAACAAATCTAATTTTGTGTTAGTTGTCAATATTAGCAATATCCACCTTGACAAAAAAAAATTCTAATACCTAATATTTCCCAAGCCTATTTGTCACCTTTTTTTCAAACCAAGAGAAACCACACACCATAGTAGCTTCTCTAATAACATGGGTTTTGTAAACATATATACACAATTTTCTTGAGTATGAACCTTTTCTAGATCTACTCCACCTTCACCAATGGCTTGTATTACAAAATGATACTTTACATCAATATTTTTAGTATTACTATGATATACAGGATTGGTAGCCAAATGTATAACACTTTGACTATCACATAAAACATGTGCACTTTTCTGCAACCTTACAATTTCTCTTAGTAGACCTTTTCGCCAAATCAACTCTTTGCAAGCATGTGAGGCAGCAATGTATTCATCCTCTGGAGTGGATAAATCAACTGTTTCCTGAAGCTTTGACATCCAACTTATAGCTCCACCTGCAAGAGTAAAGACAAAACCTGAAGTAGACCTTCTCATGTCCAAATCACATGCGAAATCTAAATCAACAAAACCACATACAAACTCACTGTTATTGTTAAAGGTGATACAATGGTCACTTGTGGCTCTTATGTACTAAAGCACCCATGTCACTGAATTACAATTTGTTCTTTTCCTAGATTTTCAATGTATTTACTAACAATATCTACTGCATGTGCAATATCAAGACTAGTACATACCAATCCATACATTAAACATCCTACTGCATTGACATTTGGTACACAAGACATATAATCCTTTTCTTCAACACTACTAGGACATAAACCTCAAGAAAGTTTAAAATGGGAAGCGAAATGAACATTCATAGGTTTTTCCTTATTCATTTCAAATCTTACAAGTATATTCTCAACATACTTCTCCTGTGAAAAACTAAGCTTACCATTTCTTTTGTCTCTGTGTATTTCAATACCCAAAATTTGTTTTGCATCTCCAAGATCCTTCATATAAAATGTCATATCCATTTGATCCTTCAACATGTTAATCGCGTCTAGGATTTTACTCACAATAAGCATATCACCAACATACAACACTAAGATAATGAATATGTCATTCAACCTTTTGAAGTATAAACAATGATCACAATCACTTCTAGGATAACCTTGGATCACCATGAAAGAATCAAACTTCTTGCACCATTGCTTGGGAAACTGTTTCAGGCGATACAATGATTTCTTGAGATTGCAAACTAATCTTCCTTTATGATGTTCCAGAAAACCTTCTAGTTGTTCCATAAAAACTCCTCATCTAAATCTCCATGCAAGAATGTTTTTTTAACATCTAGTTGATCTAACTCCAGATCAAGCAATGCAACTAGTGCTAACACAATATGAATAGATACAAGCTCGACAACCAGTGAACAAATCTCATGATATTCAATACCTTCCATCTAAGAATTCCCTTTTGTGACCAATATGGCTTTGTATCTTTCAACATTACCATCAATGCCTTTCTTAAACTTAAAGACCAACTTACATCCAACAAATTTTCTATCTTTGGCAAGTTCAACCAATTCACATGTGTTGTTTTTCTTCAAAGAATCCATTTCTTCTTTCATTTCCATCTTCCACATAGCATTGTCAACACAATCAATGGATTTTTGAAAACAAGAAGGTTTTCCATCATCAGTAAAATAAAGCAACAGGCAAAACAAAATCGATATACCTCTTAGGAATATTTATCTACGTTGTTGATATTCTCGGTGTAGGTTGTGGGGTTTCCACATTATCTTGAATTTCTTCATCTTCTATGACTTCTTTATCACCAAAAAATTATTATTGTTTCTTTCAGTCATGAGAAGATTGGGTTTCCAACTGAACTAGTTGTTTTGACAGTACCTATTCATGTTTTGCATCAACTTTTACATATTATGATTTAATCAAAAAATATTCATAAAAAATTACATCTCTGCTAATGACAATCTTGTGGTAAGTAGGATCTCACAACATATATCCTTTTGTTACATCATTATATCCAAGAAAGATGCATTTCTTTGATCTGGGGTCTAACTTAGAATGCTGATGTTTAAGAGTAAGTGCATGAGTTTCAAAACCAAAGATTTTCAAATTTGATAATCACAAGGATGAACAGTTCATACCTCTTCTGTAATTTTATAATTTATTGCAACTAAAGGTGACTAATTTATTAGGTAACAAGTAATCGAGATTGTTTATTCCCGCAACTCTTAACCCAAATTAGCATTATTGAGCATGCTCCTTGCTCTTTCTAGAAGAGTCTTATGCATGCGTTCTGCAACACCATTTTTCTCAGGAGTGTATACATCTATTTTATGTTTTACGTTCCCTTCTTCTTTGCAATCATTTTCAAACTCTAATTAAGTAAACTTACCTCTGTTATCTGTTCTTAAGCATTCGATTGTCTTGCCAGTTATTTTTTCCACTATAACTCTAAAACACTTGAAAGTATCAAACACATCAGCTTTTCTTTTCAAAACATAGACCCAAAATTTCCTTGAAAAATCATACACAAACAAAACAAAATATGCTTCTCCCTTGTACGGAATCATAGGAGATTGACCCCATACATCATAAAGAATGTAATAAATAACACCTTTACTGACATGATTACCTGTTTTGAATTTTTGTCTACATTGTTTCACAAAAATACAATGTCTACAAAAAATCAAATCCATAGATTTCATATTTAAAAACAATTTACTATTCATTAATACCTTATTTCCTCTCTTAATCATATGACCAATACGCTTATGCCATAATTGAGTGTATTTTGACACCTCTTCAGATACTAATGTTGTATCATTAACTTGAGTTCTTCCAACCAATTTGTAAAGGTTTCGTGTTTTCAGTGCCTTCATGACCACTAAAGCACCCTGAGATACTTCTAGTACTCCACTTAAACCTGTAAACTTATGAGCATAAGAATCCAACACTCCCAAAGAAATTATTTTTTTCTTTAATTCAGGAACATGTCTAACTTCTGTTAGTGTTCTTATAACTCCATCAAACATTTTAATTTTAACACTTCCAAACCCAACAATCTTACATGAATGACTGTCTCCTAAAAGAACTACACCAACATTAACTGTTTGATAGGAATCAAACCAATCTTTGTGAGGACATACATGGTGTGAAGCACCAAAATCTAATCACAATTCTTCATTATATTCAGAAACACTTCGAAAGGACAAAACCTTATCGATCATACCTGAATACCTTATCGATCATACCTGAATCAGACTTAACTGGATTTTCCTCAGATTTGGAGGCATATTTCTTGGATTCTTATCTTTTCCAACAACCCTTCTTCAGATGACCAGTCTTGTAACAGTACCAACATTTTAATTTTCTCATGTTTCCCTTAGATTTAGATCTAGAAGTACCTCTTGAATTTTCTCCTCTTTCTTTGGATCAACATCTAACAACCAAAGCTTCAGGTGTAGAAGTTTCAAAACTAGATTTCTTTCTCATTTCCTCGGACAACAATGCTCCAACCATAGTGTTAAATACCAAGGTATCATATGTACTAAGACTAATGGAAGAAACTACGTGACCCTAAGATTCATGTAAGGTACATAAAAAATTGACTGCTTTATCATCATCATCATTTTTAACATCCATACTAGTCAATTGGAAAATAAGAGTATTAAAATTAAACATTCAAATGATATGTTATCTCCGTACCTTCTTTCATTTTCATACCGTACAACTGTTTCTTCAAGTAAATTTTGTTTGTCAAATATTTCGTCATATACATACTTTCTAACTTGCTCCATTATTAGGGTTGTTGTTGACTTTTATTTAACAATATTAAAAAATACATCATCCGCAAGACATAATTGAATTGTGCTAAGTGATGTCGCATCTAATTCCTCCCATTAATCATACATCATAGTTATGGGTTTCTTTCTCTTACCATCTAAGGATTTCTGCAACCCTTGTTGTACTAACAGATACCACATCTTTAATTTCCACATTTCAAAGTTATTTTTACCTCTAAACTTTTCAATTTCAACTTTAGTACTAGACATTGTTGTGATCATTTTTTTAAAATAGTTGTATTGTATCTACTCTCTAAGTTCTTTGGCATCATCCTTTTCTGTGCGTTCTAGATACACTTATGCAAACATGTATACCCCCCTCTTCATGGGTTGAGTGAACACAGTTTTGTTTTCTTCTTGCGTTGGAAGTCTCTCCTCTCCACAATCCTACAACGGATATTTTCTAAAAACCCCCTTCTCCATGTTCCAGCAGCAGACTGCTCCTCTTCTTCATGCGGCCCCAGCAGACTTCTCCTCCTCTTCACACAACCCTCTTTTGAACGGTCCACCAGTAACATTGGCTTCTTAATTTTTTCTTACAGGAAACAATGGTCCTCTTCACAGCTTTTGCTGACAATCCTCTTCTCCATGTCTAACAGTGCTCCTCTCTACAGACAGGCAACTCTCTACTCCTTGGTCCTGTAGTGATCAACCTAACTCAACAGCAGGTGATTGTCTACTCCACGATTCAGTAGCGATCAACTTGAATCAGTAGCCAGCCGAGCCATCAACACTCTCTTCTTCCTAACAACGACTCTCACCAACGAGACTGACACCATGAGCCAGACGCTCTATCCCCCTTGATGTCTCTTTTCTCTTACAATATATTAGATAAATAGAGACAAAAAACCAGAGATAAACATCAGTTTCTAATGTAGTAAAAACCCATAATGGGAAACTTCTATGCAGAAAAAGTATTGATTCTCATTAATCAAGAACATGGAGATTACAAGATGGTCCATTTCTACCATTACCACTTGTTAGATAAACATCAGTTTCTAATGCGGTTAAACCCTATAAGTGGAAATGTCCACGCAGGAAAAGTATTGATTCTCATTAATAAAGAACATGAAGATTACAAGACGAGTCATTTATACCATTCAACCTACCACATATTTACAGTACATATCCAAACCATGCACTATATACTTCACAAAATAAATTACATGAGAAGAATTGCTACCAGTTATGCCAGTTACACAAACTTCTCGTAAACAAATCTATTTTTTTTAGTTGTCAATATTAACAATAGCTCGATCTTTATACAACCAATGTTCCACCAATGGAAGCCATCTATGTTCTGCTATATGAGTGAAGGAATATTCGTTAAGGTTTTTGTGAGCTTGGTAGATTTTATAGCCATGGGATGAAGAAATGTATGAGGTTAACAATGGAGGTAGTCGAATGGCTTTGCATGGCCATGATCTTAGTAGAAAAATGATAGGATGTGATAATTTAAGCAATGGCTTTACTGTTAGGATATACATCGTGTCTTTCACTCTATTCGTGTATCTATGTATTACTCATGGATTGAAGTCAAAGGAAAGACATGTCAAACAAATTCTAAAATTCTACTTGGAAACACAACAATCTAGAGGTATTTATCATCATTCTTGGAAAAAATAAAATTGAATCCCAAAATTTAGCATTAATATTACAAACAGTTGCAACAAAACTTGAATCCATACCAGGTTTCATTTTTTTTAACTATAATTTCTTTCTTTTCCACATTCTTGAAGTCCAAACTATAAGTTACCATGAACTACAACAGTAATAATAGTCAAGAAAAGTATCAAAGGATATATTCACCCATCATTTTTCTTCAATGAGAATCCTTACCATTCCTACTTATGTTACTGCAACTTAATATCATACACATCTTCTGGATTCCCTTGGAAACTGTCTTTCCATGTGTGAGTATAATCGATGTGAAATTCCCAAATGAGGGTTGATTCACAGTCCCTAGTACCTTATAACTAAGTAAACAAAACCAATCGGTCTGTGAAACATTTAGTCACAATGAGTCAAGGAGATCGAAATATTTCTATGATAACTTCAAAATAAATACGTAAACCTAAAAAATTCTGCATCTTTATTCAATTTTTTATTTGTCAAAATTTCTTGACATAATCGTGTGAAAATTGAAATCAAACCAGTCAGAACATAATTGGTTCGAAGTTAATTTGGGGTATGTAATCAAAATTCTATCATCTAATTAAGGACCTCAGGAAGTTAGGAAAATATATTCGATTTTTTTATGTTTATTATTAATCTCAATAGAAATATCTAACAATGCTAGTTGCCATTAGAGTGAAGAATAATTTAAATGACATGAACTAATTTTTCTAGCGGAGGCAAGTGGACATAACCTATTTTTCATTCCAACTGATGATTGGAACACCATAAGAAATAGGCACATTATCATACCATTAACACCCTTTTTTTTGGCAAGCAAAGGCCAAAAAATTAGCATCAACATTACTTTTGTTGTCATTGTGAATTAGGATGATCGATATTAGGCCTTTTGGTATACTAAAAATTGACCTGAATATAGAAGTAAAATAGTTTTCCCCATTGAAAATGTTTTAGAACTCTCTGAAAAGGACATGTATTGCTATTGCTTATGAATTTAGTTTTTTTTCTTCAGATTTTGGCTTTTACCAAATGTTGCTCAATACAAACGCTTATTCTATAGAACAAGGAAATAAGAATTTTCTCAATGTTAAGGTCTTCATGGAAAAACTTAATGCTCATAAAGAAAGCACATACCAAAATCTGCATCCATATGATGCAAGTCCATGCAATTGGTCTTGTATAACCTGCATAATTGTAAAGGGGTTCGAGCACATCAGTGTCATTAACCTTACTGGCACTCTTTCCAAGGCAATGTTAGATGGATTCCATATAGAAAAACATGGTATTTATTCTAAAACGCTTCATTGAAGTTTAAAACATGTCATATCCAATTAAAAAAAGTATCTCACATTGACATGGAGTTGAAGTTTTAATGGAACTATTTAATAGAATTACAGATTGAAGTTTAATTCGAAAAATAATTAGGAAATTTTGAAATTTCACATATAGTATTTAATACAACAACATGAAATTAGAGTTTCATCGGACAAACCATAGGATTTCAATGTATTCTAAGTCAAAGGGTTAGTTTCTTTATCTTTCAATATGTTTTTCTTTGCAAATTTCATTTCCTCTTTTCGGTTACATGTATCATTATATACGAGGTTTTTCATCTATGGCTGCTAAGAACTTTTGTTTGTAGACTTTCATGAATACTAATCATAAATAACTACTAAATTTCCAGGCCCTGCGTAGGATGCTACTTAAGTGCCTGCATAATTTTGTCCATTTGTTATGTAGCAATTACATCGAATGTCGACCGATTCTACAACGCTCCATGCTATATGAAATTCAAAACTTCATGTCATGTATGTAAATATTGTGCACTTCAACTCTCAACACAACTTATGTTGTAGATTTTCTTGGCCACTTATAGCAAAAAACAAAATCCTCAACATTGTGTTTCTTTACAAAAGAAGTTTGTTTCGCCTATATTATTGTTTAAGAATTATGTTTGGCAGTATATATATATATATATATTAAATTTAATCTAATACTTCTTGATCATCATGAAGGTTTTGCAACTGCAACTATTTTCCCCAGAAAATTTTAATTTTTAGGGTCCCCCCTTATTCTTTTAGTATTTAGAAGGCTTAAGAAATTCCATGACTTTACCAAAGTTATCCCGTGAATTGATTTTTTTTAAAGAATTGACTATTTGTTTGCTTTTTATAGGATGCACAGTCGACTAGCTTTCTGATTCATCGGATGCACAGTTGACTACCATCCCAATATGATGATCGAGAGCCTTCTGAAGTTTTCTCGGATATAGAAGATGTAGTTTCGTCTATTGTATCGGAGGAAGTTTGCCAATCTTTCGGAAGCCTAGTCTGGTACGGTTCTGATGAGCCAGGTCTCCATTTTCATGTCCTTCTCTGATATCCGATTAAGTTGGTGAAATGTTCTCACCGTCGTTTGTGTCTGTTGGAATAAGTCGAGGATTTAGTGGTGTTTCGACCGACGTTGTGGAAGCGTAGTGCCGGATCTATCTGCGAATTCACGTTGTTATCGTTGATACCGAGATAAGTTAGTGATTTCGTCTGCCGATGTGTGTTTCCATCCGATGTCCCAGGTATGAAGAGCTGAATTGATCCAACGTTGCGGGTTTTCCAAGGAGTATGTTTTCGACATTGGGTTAACTTTCTTTCCCCCCAATTTAAATTACCCCTCTCACGGTTGAGCTTATAAAGCCGTAGAGTTTGTATGAAGTGTCATTATCACCGTGTTGGTTTCCCATTGGAGTCTGCGTAGCTGTCGACTGTCTAGATGATTTTTTTACCTGTGGAGGTAGTTGTTTGTCCATGTCAACTGCAGAGTTTTCCAGGTAGGATTCACCTAATTATTTTATTTTCCCAACATTGTTTTCGTTTTACCCATATGTCCTGATGGGGTTAGGTATTTGTTTTCTCACGGGGGTTTTTGCAAGGAGAAGCGGTGGGTTTTTCTTTATGTAGGGTTTCTCCTGTCTATTTTTTAACGCAGTTTCGTTTCAGCCGGCCCTTTTCTCGCCCAGTCTCTGTGGTTATTTTCAGCCGACCATGAGTGCCTCTTTGACTGATTTTTGAAAATAAAGGGCAGGGTGCAGATGAGCGTTTCTCCATCTGCACCGTCCCCTTCATTTTGGCACCATTTTAAACCCCAGGCTGCGTGGTCATGTTTTGAGCGGCTGTAGGTTTCCATGGGATGTAGGAGGAGTGTGTAGGTGAGAAGGGGTTTTGGGGTTTTAACAGTTCACAACTTTTTAGGGTTTTCCCTAACATAGGTTTTCACAGATTGGGGCAGATAGGTTTTGAAAGTTTCTTGTTGTTGCCTCTCATACCAAAGGCTCATTTATTTGATAAAAGAAAGTTAACCAGCATGCATATTAATGGGATGGTAATATTCTTTTTGTTTTGTTGTTTCTTTCAATACATAGCTTGCTAGGAGTAAGTAGACTAAAATCATTTTGCATGATTGTTACAGGATAATCATCAGCACAACAATATGCCACAAAAGCAGAAAAAGAAGGCCCAAACAGCTGAGGAGGAACCAGAAGTAGATATAATAACCAGAATTGAGGTTATTTATGAAGATACTAAATCCATTATTGGATTTGAGCCAGAATATAAATGGGGAGAGGTATACAGAATGATTTCCAACCAAAGTGTTCTAGAAGCTGAGTTCGAAGATATTCCTATATATGCCAACATTGAGAGATCAGCCATGATGAAGGTGGCTACTAGACCTGAACTTTTCCCTTGTTCAAAGGTGATAGGGTGGATCCTGCCAAGGGCAGATGTAATGAGGATGATACTGGCCAACAACGAGATGCAAGGTTATGTTGTATATAGCCCAACCTATGTATCCATGGATTATAATTTACCAACACCACAAACCTATTTGACTGAGAGTTGGTTGAAAGAGCTCAAACTGGATATGGTGGAAACAGTTAAAAAAATGATGATCCCAGGTAAAAACTTCCGTACGAGGCCTTCCGGAGAGTACGAGACATCAACCCTCCTCACTCCATACAGGTTCATTGCATTGATGTTGAACAGAATTTTCGGGAGGGACAATGGAAAAAGCTTTAAAATAGGTTGGGTACCAGTGATATTTTTTGTGTCCACCCAAGGTAGAATCTTTAATTGGGAAAATATAGTGTCCAATAGCCTGTCAGCTTGTATAAGTGCAGAATTGGAGGAGTGTCCTAGAAGAAGACAGAATTTTATATGAGTTCAATATTGATTGATTTCATTTTATGTACTCAGCCATTCCTAGCATTGAAGTGCCAATGGGATAAAGACCGGGCCCCTGTGTATGCTGCCTATAAATTATTCTGGGCTCACAAATATTATAAGCCATTACAAGGAGATTTGTGAGAATTTCAGTATTCCATTGTATACATTGATTTTCTTGGTTGAATGTAATTGTATGTTAGAGGAAGCTCTGAAAGTTGTGCAAAATAACAGGAACTATTATTTGACAGAAGATGGCTTGTATTTAAGAATGTACAGTGGTTCAAGGGCTCCTTCCCTTCTACCTAGGTATGCTACAGACTATGTGATCCAGAAATAGGCTATGAGACAGTTGTACATTGACGTAGTGGGTAATTTCCTATTTGAGCAGAAAAAGGCAATATACCCTGCAGTCCCCTTTTTTATAGGGAGTTTCAAATTTTCCAAGGTAAATACCGTAGCATAATTTGTTAAGGAACTAGAGTATTTTCACTTCGGTGAAATGAGTTTCCATAGAAATGACTCTGAGGATAAATTTGTTGATTATTGCATAGCAGCTAGAGTGCATTTTGAGTATACGGATTTCTGGGATAAAGATGAAGAGGTCTTCCAAAATTCTCAAAACATGACAGCTTTGAGGAGAAGATTCAAACAAAAGATAACTATTGTTGGTGGGAAAGGAAAAGTTGCTGAGAAAATTAAAAGGCAAGAAGAAGAAGAAGTAAAGAAAAGGCAAGAAGAAGCTCACAGGTTAGCATAGGAAGCAGAGGACTGGTTGCGAGCCGAAGAAGAAGAAAAGAGAAAGACAGTTGAAGAGGCAGCAAAGAAGATAGAAGAAGAAAAGGATAGAAAAGAAAAGAAGAAGAAGAAATACAGAGAAGGTAGAAAGAAAGTGAGGGATTAAGATTAGAATATGCTAATAAGAAAAAGAGTGAGCAGAAAAGGTAGTTGCAGAATTGAGAGAAGAGACTTAGGCAGCAGCCTTGGAAAATCAGAAAAATTCACTGGAAGTCTCATTAAAGACAACTATGGAGCAGAAAGCAGATATTGAACCTTTGAAGAAACATGCCTTTACACTAAGGAATAAGATTCGTCAAATTCAACTTCAGATGGCAGAAGAGAGGTCAAAGGTTCAGCAGGTAGAAATAATATTGGAGGATATTATAAATATGGCTTCCTATTTGGTAGACAGGACACAGGATAGTCTGGAGGCCCTACAAGGATGCATGACATGGTTAGAAACAAATAAGGGACCTCTAGCAGGTGTACCTATCAAGGACCTAGAGAGAGTAAAGCTAGAATATGAGCTGATTGAGTTTGCAAGTAAAGCAAAGAGGGAAGTTCAAGAGTTTTTGTTTTTTGTATAAATAGAGGAGAATTAGATGTAACAGGGACCTTTTTTCGACTAAATTTGTGCAATGTTATTGTAAGAAGAACTATTTCATCTTATAATAAAGAGTTTATATTTTCGGCTGGAGAAAGCGTTGTGGAGTTTCAAATGCTTGCCATAGACTGGTTGAATGTGAATTACTTCTATTTCAACTTGTTTCTATGAATTGTGAGATCGTTCCAACTCACAAATTATTTCATGTTGTGAATGTTTTCCTATTTATTTCTGTGAAATTTCTACATCATATTTGAGTAATGAATGTTTTAATTGACAATGAGCTATCTCTTTGGTTATCTGTCTACTTATATTTGTGTATTTGAAATATGAAGAACTATCTGTAGTATTCTAAATGCATGTTATATAGTACATTACTCATTATTAATTACAGTATTGCTCCTTAGGGATAGGCTAGATAGATTTAGTTAGCACTAGTATAATTTGTTTTCTTGTTAATGATTTAGAAATGAAAGAGGTAAGACAAGAGGTAAGAACCTGCGCATAACATTGTGACACTCTTCGTTATTTCTATCAATTGCACGTAGTTAGGCACTTACATATCATAAATAAACATAAAACTAAAAACAAAATATGCGGCGGACTGGGCCACAACTGGTAAAACAAGATTTAACTATTACTTGACCCACGGTAACCGGACGGATTCCCCATACCAAACAATAAACGAGCTAATTGGGAATTCTTATTGGGGAGAATCCCTACTATTGTTACTTGTGATTTTCTAGGCCTCAATAGTTTTGGCGCTAGAAGGAGGGTCACCAGTGCATAGCTGGTTGAGGAAATTCGTTTCCTTGAGATTACTCCATCGGTGACAGTTCTGAAACCAATTTTCCTCATAAACATATTCCTGAAGAAAAAGAAAAGGGGTATCTCTATCCCACTGATAACGAAGTAGTTGAATATTTACGGAGGATTATCAGGGCGTATGCAAAAATATTGGAGGGTTATGTATTATTCTGGATTTACGTAGAAGAGAGTATCGTAAGAAAGATCGTCCTCAATTAGAAGATTTAGTGTTGGTGGAATATCTTGAAGAATTGGTGGAAATAGACTTGCAAGAAGTTGTCCAACCTCTGAATCGGTTGGGGCCAGATTCCCCTCACTATTCTCCTTTTCGAACTCTTGTCCAGTCTCCTCCTCAATATCCAATCAGAATCATGGCTAATGTGAATGCAAATCAGCCACCTCCACAACCTGCTTGGAGGGATCTCCTTTGAACTTGACCCCTCCTTTGCATGTTATGCCTCAGAGTTTTGACAAAGCTTTACCCAAGTTTGAACCAAATGAAGGAATTATTGTGGATGATCATTTACAGAGTTTTTATCTAGCTTTAGAGGGATTGCAAGCAGCAGAACATGAAGATGTAGTATGCATATTATTCCCACATATATTGAAGGGAAAAGCAGGTTCATGGTATGTTTCCCTGCTGGAAAACTCAATCACAAATTGGAATATTTTTGAGAGACTATTCAGAAACAAAAAAGGAATCCAGAAAACTCACGCTGCTTTAATGAAAGGATTAATTGACCTTAAGAAAGAGAAGAAAGAAAGGGTACATAATTTCACTCAGAGGTTTGCTGCCTACCTAAATAATTTTGATACAACTGACAAACCATATGAGCATGCCGTAATTGAGTATTACACCTCAGCTCTTGGGCTTGATCTAGCCATGTTTGTCAAAAGATCGGTTAGACCCACTTTGGTAGATACTTGTGAAGAAGCTGAGAAGGTGGAGGTGGAAATGGAGAGTATAGACCATTATCCTGTGCAGTCAGAAGAAAAAACTTATGGGAACAAGAATCCTTTATTATTAACTAAGCCTAAAGATGAGCGGTCACAGGAGTTAGATGGGGTGGTGAAGATGATGTAGAAGTTGTCAAACAGAGTGATTGATTTGGAAAAAGAGAAGGAGGCCCCATAAACAATACAAGCCTTATTATAAAAATAGAGAGTATAGACCATTATCCTGTGCAGTCAGAAGAAAAAACTTATGGGAACAAGAATCCTTTATTATTAACTAAGCCTAAAGATGAGCGGTCACAGGAGTTAGATGGGGTGGTGAAGATGATGTAGAAGTTGTCAAACAGAGTGATTGATTTGGAAAAAGAGAAGGAGGCCCCATAAACAATACAAGCCTTATTATAAAAATAGAGATGATAACAGTCAACCCAAGCCTCCCCAACATAGTCCCTCATCCATGAATTTGATAGATGTAGGAATGGATAATTTCTGTACATTCCATCAACAAATTCATTCAGAAAAGAATTGCCCACAATGGATAAATTCCATGACCTTAGTAATGAATCAATTTTTGGATTCCAAGTTGAAAGAAACTGAAGATGAGAAAGAGAAGGGTAACGAGTCAATAGAGACCCAAGAGGAAGACACTTCGGTCTTGTGGGATTGTGTTTCCATGTTCAATATAGAGGATGAATATATCATTGAAGAAGATGATATACCAGAGACAAATGTTACAACAAGGAGTCAGAATTCATTAAAAGAAGATAACATGATACTGCCCAAAATTAAGAAACTTCAGGAGAACATGAAAAAGATCAAAAAAAATTCTCAGAAAGTTAATATGCCAGAGTTTGTCGTCACAAGTCAGATTCCCAAGAAAAGCAATATTCCTATAAAGTCGACCGAAAATAAACTTGAGAATGTAAAAAAGAATTCTACTGAACATGAAATGGGATATTACATTGTGGAAGATATTAAAAAGGCCAAAGTAAACATCTATTTGTTTGAAATGTGCATTCTACCCCAACAAAAGGAAAATTTGTTGAAAGCACTTGAAACACATGTGAAGGAATCCCATAAGGACAACCAAGCTGATGAAGAGATTGGTGACGTGAGTTCAGGAGGAAAGTCTAAGTATAGAACTGCAACATTCCTCCTAACTTTTGAAATTTTCAATTACAACGTACATAATTGTTTAGTGGACTCTGGGGCATCAGTAAATGTCATGCCACTTGAAGTTTGCAAGAAAATAAATGGTCAACCCAAGCCCACTACATGCCAAGTTATCCAAATGGATAGGACTGCAGTAAAAGTGTTAGGTGAAATGGAAGATGTCCTGATTCATTTATCAATAGATGAAAGAGTCTGCTAGTACATAGACATTGTACGAAGATTCTGAAATCGTTGTTAAGCAAATTCGAAACAAAATTCACTACATATCACCGCATTTGAAGGCTTACCAAAATAAAGTTTGGGATTCATTAATAAATTTTCATGCATTCAATATTTCCTCAATTTTTAGAGCAAAAAATGCGGCAACTGACTTGTTAGCTACATCAATTGCAAGGTTGGTACCTATGAATAACAGATGTTCGATTGAATTGCTTTTCGGGCCTTCTATTCCAAACAATATCACCAATCTGAGGGTGTTTGATGATGATCAACAAATATTGGAATGTTTAATGAATCATGATACATTTAAAGGATCCATAATAGATGACATAGAACATCGAGCATACCTACAGAACGAAAATTTCATTCCGAAAGGAGTCAAAAATTTGGAACAGATGTTTGATTTAGACAACAAGTTCAGAAAGCCAACAAATTTCAATATACATAGCTCGTCTTTACAGTTCGAGCTAATAAATTTAGGGACAGAAGCTGAACCCAAATATGTGAATTTGGGGAAGTGTTGTTCACCCGGTGAGAGGAGTAAATTCATCTGTTTATTCAGACAATATAAAGATGTATTTGCTTGGACCTACGAGGACCTAAAAACATATGACACCAAAATTATACAACATGTTATTCCAATTAAAGTTGAAGTAAAAACTTATCAGCAGCCTCTGAGAAAGATGCATCCCAAACTAGAACCCCTAATTCAAAGTGAAGTGAAAAAGTTGTTGGATGCTAAAATCATATTTAAAGTCAGACATTCAGAATGGGTCTCAAACTTGGTACCAGTGCAAAAAAGTCTGGAGAGATCAGACTTTGCGTTGATTTCAGAAATCTAAATCGTGCATCAGATAAAGATAATTACCCTATCCCGCCCATGGAACAAATACTACAAATGGTCTTAGGTTCTGAATTGTTTTATCTAATAGATGGGTTCTCAGGTTATAACCAAGTGCTTGTAGCAGAAGAAGACATGCAAAAAGACCACTTTCAAAACCAAGTGGGGGACTTTTGCATATAGAAGGATGCCCTTTGGACTCATTAATGTCAGAGCGACTTTCCAAAGGGATATGGATATAGATTTATGTGGTCTGATTGACCGTAGTGTTCTGGTTTATTTAGATGATGTTACGATATTTTTGAAGAAGAGAGAAGAGCATGAATTTCATTTAAAACAAATTTTCGAACGTTGTAGAAAATATGGCATTTCTTTAAATCCTAAGAAATGTGTGTTCGTTGTCACAAAAGGAAAGCTATCGAGTCATGTTATTTCTAAAAAAGGGATCTCAATAGACCCAAAGAGAATTAAATCCATAGAACAGATACATTTACCCCATAATAAAAAAGGTATGCAACCTTTTATGGGGACAATAAATTTCGTGTGAAGGTTTGTGCCAGACTTTGCTCAAATCGCCAAACCTTTGCAACAAATGGTGAAGCAAAGTCTCCAATTCAAGGGGACTGATTCAGAGAAGGGTGCATTTGACAAGATTAAAACATCCATAGCTCATGCACCATCACTTAAAATTCCTAACTTTGAAAAGGATTTTATCTTATACACGTTTGCTTCGGATGATTCATTAGCAGTAGTGCTTATGGAAAAAGAAGAAGGGGGAGATGAATACCCCATATCATTTATGAGCACTGGTTTGTAAGGGGATGAATTGAACTATCTTGCAGTTGATAAACAATCTTATGTAGTTTTTAAGGTGATGAAGCAATTCAGGCCATATATACTTAAGAACCACACCAAAGTAATAGTCCCACACCGAGCATTACGATCCCTTTTAGTACAAAAGGAATTGGGAGAAAGAAGAGGAAACTAGGTGACTGCTTTGCAAGAATATGATCTTAAATTCAAACCATAAACCATAATTAAATGACAAGGACTCTGTAAGTTGATGGATGAGGGTCAAAACAATGAAGATAACAGCTGGGATAATGAAGCTGAATTAGACATGGTGGATGTATGTTCTCTATTCACAGCTCCAGACTCCTGGTATAGAGATTTGATTCATTATCTGCAAGAAGGATATATGACGGAATATTGGAATCCCAAGCAAAGAATAACATTACGTCTGAAATCAGCCTTATATCAAATTATTGATGGAATCCTGTTTAGAAAGAACTATGATGGAGTCTTTCTTAGATTCTTGGAACATGAAGATGCAAAGAAGCTTGTAGCATAATTACATGATGGGCCTGCTGGAGGTCATTTTTCAGGAGACACAATAGCACACAAGATGCTCAGAGCTAGATATTACTGGCCGACATTGTTTGAAGATGCTCATGCTCATGTTAGAAA
Source organism: Pseudotsuga menziesii (assembly GCA_001517045.1). Classification (NCBI taxonomy): domain Eukaryota; kingdom Viridiplantae; phylum Streptophyta; class Pinopsida; order Pinales; family Pinaceae; genus Pseudotsuga; species Pseudotsuga menziesii. The sequence goes on from LPNX010742495.1 coordinate 21,664, forward strand.
GTGTGATACTTGCCAAAGGAGTGGTGGGAGGCAAGCCAAAGCAGCAGGACCATTGAAACCAGTGATTATATCAGAACCATTCGAGCAATAGAGGATTGACATTATTAGAGAGATCAATCCAAATTCTTCATTGCAGCATAAGTACATCCTGACGGAAACCGATTATTTCACCATATGGGTAGAAGCCATTCTATTATGTAAAGTAAATGAAGATGCAGTTATGGACTTTCTGCAAGATCATATTATGACGAGGTTTGGATTCCAATTTCCTTGGATTTTTATAATGCTTCATATTTTTCATCTATTAAATTGACTACATTCACAAATGAAAAAGGAATTAAGCTACAATATTCTGCAAACTACTATCCACAAGGAAATGGTTTGGTAAAATCCACCAATAAAAACCTGATTATAATTTTAAAGAAAACGGTTATAGAAAATCAAAGGAGTTGGCATCTAGCTTTGCCTAATGCACTCTGGGCTGATAGAGTCACACCCAAGAAATACTTAGGTGTGTCACTCTACACTCTTGTCTATGGGAAAGAAGCTATCTTACCTCCTAATATTATGTTTCCATATTCCAAACTAGCCAAATACTGTAGGGGTACTAATAATGAAATTCTGCAAATCCGAATTCATAATCTACTAAAGTTAGAGGGGTCTAGGTCCAAAGCCTAACAAAAATTTAAACATCAACAAGAAATGGCGAAGAGATGGTTTGACAAACACAAAGCCGAGAAAAAGGAATTCGAGGTAGGTGATTCGGTTCTTAAGTGGGATCACCCGCATGATGAAAAGGAAAAGCACACTAAATTCCAGCAACTATGGATAGGCCCTTTTCAGATTGCATAGAAGATAGGCCCCTCAACTTACAAATTGCGAGACTTACAGGGGTGGGAGGAGAACTTACCAGTAAATGGTTTAGTTCTCAAGCCTTATTTTTCTTAATGGTTTTGATTTTGTTTTTCTTGTACATAAATAAATTGTTTGATTTGTTTTGTTTGCTTTGCCCAGATTAGTTTCAGTTGATTTACTTTTACCTGCTTAAGTTTTGATTGCTTGTAAATCTTGGTTTGTTTATGTTTCAATAAATCAGCACGACTTTTGGTTTTGGAGTTCATCAGAGTTCTGGATAAACTAAAATATTTGATCAAAGATTGCCTTCTATTTACACATACACAATGTTTAAGGATTCTTTAAGACTAGCATATTATCTGAATGGATTATGAACACATTGAATCCCTATTTAATCCCTGTAAAATAACTAAGGATAGAAAACTCTAGAGTACTATTTTGAGGCTCCATTCATTTCACACTAAAGACTGTCCTAGGAGGGTAACAGGAAAAGACCCATGGAAAAGAAGCAGGGTAAATAGTGTATTATATTTAAATGATCCCACGCCACAGTTGAAATCCAAAAGGCTAACAAGAGTCAAAATCTCCCAAGAAGTAAATATGTACCAAAACACATATTGAACAAAAAATCAATTTGAATAAGATTGCTACAAAGTTCTTCTCTATCCATGAGTTGAAATCAAAATATCTCTCACACAAAAGGACACTATGGATAGAGGGGCCTGAACTAAAATTTAGAAAGAAAGCAATTAGGGAGGACTCAAAAGGACAAAAGTCCAGAAGCATCAAGAGAATACAAATTGGCATGGGAATGAGGAACAAACGGATATATTTGTTTACCACTTGTTACAATCCTGTGGTGTCTAAGTTGGAAGCTATGCAAAGGCAGAGGTAAAATAAACCTCATATCTTCGGCCTTAGAAGAGTTATCGAGATTTTGCAATCTGGGTTCCCCTTTCTTCAATTTGGATGATCATCAATGCTTAAAGTTCATAAATCTTGTATTCTGGAAATCCAGATATCTTGAAGAAATGTAATAAAGTAATACCGTCAAAATAGTATACTATTCAAAGGATAAGTTGTTCAGAGATCTGTTTCTGCCAGGTAGTCACCAATTGTTGCAGCTGCAACTATTTTACCCAAAAAAATTTAATTTTTAGGGTCCCCCCTTATTCTTTTAGTATTTAGAAGGCTTAAAAAATTCCATGACTTTACCAAAGTTTTCCCGTGACTTGATTTTTTTCTGAAAGAATTGGCTATTTGTATGCTTTTATCGGATGCACAGTCAACTAGCTTTTCGATGCATCGAATGCACAGTTGACTACCTTCCCGATATGCCCATTGGGATCCTTACAAAGTTTTCTCAGATATAGCGGATGTCGTTTCGTCTATTGTATCGGAGGTTGTTTGTCGATCTTCTAGAAGCCTAGTCTGGAGCAGTTCTGATGAGCCAGGTCTCCATTTTCCTATCCTTCTCCGATATTCGATTAAGTTGGTGAAATGTTCTTACTGTCATTTGTGTCTGTTGGAATAAGCCGATGATTTAGTGGTGATGTCGGCCGATGTTGCGGAAGCGTAGTGTCGAATCTATCTGCGACTTCACGTTGTTATCGCTGATACTGAGATAAGTTAGTGATTTCGTCTGCCGATGTGTGTTTCTATCCGATGTTCTGGGTATGAAGAGCTAAATTGATCCAACGCTGCAGGTTTTCCCAGGAGTATGTTTCCGATGTTGGGTTAACTTTCTTTCCTGCTAGGTTAAATAACCCCTCTCACGGTCGAGCTTATAAAGCCGTAGAGTTTGTATGAAGTGTCATTATCACTATGTTGGTTGCCCATTGGAGTCTATGCAACTGTCGACTATCTGGATGATTCGTTTACCTATGGAGGTCGTTGTTTGTCCAGGTCATATACAGAGTTTTCCAGGTAGGATTCTCCTAATTATTTTATTTGCCCAACATTTTTTTCATTTTACCCGTATTTCCTAATGGGGTTAGGTATTTTTTTTCTCACAGGGGTTTTTGTAAGGAGAAGCAATGGGTTTTTCTTTATGTAGGGTTTCTCTTGTCTGTTTTTTAACATTGTTTTGTTTCAGCTGACCCCTTTCTCACCCAGTCTTTGTGGTTATTTTTCATCCAGCCATGAGTGCCTCTTTGACAGTTGTTTGGAAAGCAAGGGCAAGGTGCAGATGAACATTTCGTCATCTGCATCGTCCCCTTCGTTCTGGAACCATTTTAAACCCCAGGCTGCACGGCCATGTTTTGAGCGGCGATAGGTTTCCGTGGGATGTAGGAGGAATGCGTAGATGAGAAGGGGTTTTGAGGTTTTAGCAGTTCATAGTTTTTTAGGGTTTTCCCTAGCAGAGGTTTTCACAGATTGGGGCAGATAGGTTTTGCAAGTTTCTTGTTGTTGCCTCTTGTACCGAAGGACCATTTATTTGATAAAAGAAATTTAGCCAGCATGCATATTGATGGGATGGTAATATTCTGGTTGTTTTGTTGTTGCTTTCAATACATAGCTTTCTAGAAGTAGACTAAAATAATTTTGCATGATTGTTATAGGATAATCATCAGCATAACAAAATACCACGAAAGCAAAAAAACAAGGCCCAAGCAGCTAAGGAGGAACCAGAAGTAGAGATAATAACCAGAATTGAGGTTATTTATGAAGATGCTAAAGCCATTACTAGAGTTGATCCGGAGTATAAATGGGGAGAGGTATACAGAATGATTTCAAACCAAAGTGTTCTAGAAGATGGGTTCAAAGATCTACCTATATATGCCAACATTGAGAGATCAGCCATTATGAAGGTGGCTACCAGACCTGAACTTTTCCCTTGTTCAGAGGTGATAGGGTGGATTCTACCAAGGGAAGATGTAACGAGTATGATACTGGCCAACACCGAGAGGCAATTTTATGTTGCATATAGCCCAGCCTATGTATCCATGGCTTATAATTTACCAACACCACAAACCTATTTGATTGAGAGTTGGTTGAAAGAGCTCAACCTGGATATGGTGGAAACAGTTAAAAAAATGATCATCCCAGGTAATAACTTACATTTGAGGCCTTCCGGAGAGTATGCGACATCAACCCTCTGCACTCCATACAGGTTCATTGCATTGATGTTGAACATAATTTTCGGGAGGGTTAGTGCAAAAATATTTAAAATAGGTTGGGTACCAGTGATATTTTTTGTGGCCACCCAAGGTACAATCTTTAATTGGGAAAATATAGTGTCCAACAACCTGTCAGCTTGTTGTTGAGGCCTGGAAATTCGCAGGCAACAACAGTAATAGATTCTTCCCAATCGACGTTCCCAACTAGCCCGTTGACTGTTTGGTATGGGGAATCCGTCCGGTTTGCAGTCCGGCTACCGTAGGTCAAAGTAACAAAAACAAAGGCTTTACCGGTTGCGGCCCGGTCCACCGTGTATTTTTGTATTTTTTGAATTAATGTATGATATGCAAGTGCCTAATTAACCATGCAGGGTGATAATATGCAAGGAGCAGTCACAATGTGATGCGCAAGTTCTTACCTCTCATCTTAGAATCACTAGCATCTAAATCATATACAACAAGAAAATAAACTAACTACCTAAACTATCCCTAGGGAGAAGGATTATCATTCATTAGTGAGTAATACATTTTGTACCTGCATAATGAAGAGTTACAGATAGCCGATACTTCTTTCAAGACACATGAACAATTACAGATATTTAAACATTCAAATAGCCAATTGTTTTATGAACAACATTTATTACTCACAGCGAAGATCATCACAAAATATACTGAAGAACATTTCAACAAGAACATAGGTTCAAGAAGTTAAAACACTCTCACAATTAATGAAACACAGCTGAAAACGAAATAGTTCCCCTTCAACATTGCTCATTTCATCGCATTGATACATTCCACATTTCACTTTCTCCAACAGGCGAAAGTTGTAGTTTCTGATTGTAAAACGAAATAGTTCCTCTTACAAGAAAATGGGTTACAAGTTTTTCCAAGGAAAAAGTGCTTTCTAAGTTCTAACTTTAAAGTATTTAAACTATAGAAACCGATCGTTTGGGCTACCCCCCAAACGTGTGACCTTCCAGTTCTTCCAACGCTTCATATTCTTTCGTGTTGTCTGTATGCACTCATGAACCTTTTAGTAACGGACACACAGTCCGGTTCGTGCCTTAGCATTATTGACTTTGCCTTTTGCTTCGATGGCCCTTTCAGTGATCTGGTCGGTTTCCTTTTGATCCTTGCCAAACTGCTCCTCTCCGTCGTCGCGCATCATCCATCTGCAATTAATCCATGTGCATTGTTTATTGGGACTGCGCTGCAAAGCAGATTATAAAACTGAAATGGCTACTCCACAGGAAATGGCCAGGTGCACCACGGTGGAATTCGAAAGGACGCTGATGTCAAAAGTCAAAGGCCTTGCCCAGCTGCAACGACGGAAGAGGAAAAGGCTATAGCCTCTGATTCGAAGTTGTGGGCGGGAACAAACTTAATCAGAAAATGGACGACATTACATCGAGAGCTAAAAGGATTTACTGGCTGAAACAGCAGAGAAGACAAGGGCTCAAGGGACACAAAACGCGGGCAGGAGAAACTTTAATCGGAGGTCGGACGGCTTTTATATTTCGGAAGCTAAAGGACTTTCTCAGCCGCAACGGCGGAAGAGAGAAGGCTGAAGACACGCGACGTGGGAGCGGGAACAACTTTAAATCGGAAGTCGGAGCACTTTGCGCTTCGGAGGCTTAACCACTTTGGGAGCCACAATGGTGGATAAGAAATGACTACAGGCAAGTGATTAAAAGAACAATACACATCAGCAGTCGAAGCAATTCGACCTTCGGATGAAGAATCGATTTAGGAGACGCAACTGCGGAAAATAAGGCTGACGCATCAGACGACGGACTGCTTTATGCTTCGGAAGCGTAGTTGCTTTGGATCCACAACGGCGAAAGCTAAAGAAGACTACATCCACCGATCAAAAATGAAAAATGCTAAGTGCTTAAGACTCTGAATCCCAGCAACGGAAAAGACTGCTTCTGAAAACGGTGCCCTTTGACGAGCAAATCAACTTAAGATCTGCGATCCAATACACTTAGAAACACAGGCAACCACTTGAGAACCCGGACGGGTGCTATGAACCTTCCATAATCATTCAAATCAAATTGTGACCAACAACAGATCACGGAGCACATGATTAACGACAAACGCTAAATCAAAAGGAGGGACCCAAAATTTTAAGAAATTTAGAGAAAATTGTTGCAGCTGCAACAGTTGGCGATTACCTGGTGAACCTAGATCTCTGGGCGATTTATCTTTGAGTGACAGATTGTTTAACAAAAAAATGCATCCTATTGAATTCTTCCAGCTATCTGGATTTCTCGAATGCCAGAAGTGTGTTCCTTCAATCATTGATAATAGTCCAATTTTGGAGAGTGGAAACCAAGATTTTCAAGTCCAGATAACTTTGTTGAGGCCAGAAGATGAGTTTCATTATTACCTTTGTCTTCAGGTGGTTGACAGCTTTGGACACCACAGGATTGTAGCATACGGTAAATAGAAATATTCGTTTGTTCCTCATTCCCATGCCACTTTAGCACTTTTTTCATGCTTTTGGACTTTTGTCCCTTTTCGTATGAGTCCTCCTGCATGCATTTCTTACTGAATTTTAATTCAGGATCCTCTATCCCATAGTGTCCTTTTGTGTGAGTGGTGTACTTCAAGTTTCAGCTAACGGACGGAGAGGATCTTTCAGCAATTTAGTACTTATGATTCAACACCTGCTTTGATTAATGATGCTTTCATAGGAGTTTTTTGACTCTTTATTTGCTTTTTGGCATTCGTTTCTTGGCATGGGATCATTTATATTTAATATATTGTTCACCTTGCTCCTTTCCATGGGTCCTCTGCTGTTGCTCCTTAGAACATTTTAAGTGTGACGTGGATGGAGCCTCAACATAGTATTCCAAACTCTTCGAATCCAGTTTATTTCATAGGGATTAAGCAGAACTTCAATGCACACAGAGTTTATTCAAGAAAACTGCTAAATTGGAAGAAGTTATTTTAGCAACACACAGTCTGAGACTCAAAAATGTCTATCATTCCCAAACCTTTTGATGTTCCCCATGCAACTGTGGGTTCATTCCCTTTATTTAAAATCAATAAAAACAAACTAAAGCAAACTGAGAAAAACATGACTCAAAAGACAGCCAAGCAGATTATTTATATACAAGACAGAAGAACTCAACGAAACTCATGAAAAGTAAGGCTTGAGAACCAAACCGTTCACTGGTAAGTTCTCTTCCCACCCTTGAAGATCCTACAACTTGTAAGTAGAAGGGCCAAGCTTTGCTGCAATCTGAAAAGGGCCTACCCACAACTGCTGAAATTTAGTGTGCTTTCCTTTCTCATCATGGGGGTGATCCCATTTGAGGACTAAGTCTCCTACTTCAAAGTCTTTTGTTCCAGATTTATGCTTGTCGAACCATCTCTTAACTAACTCCTGCTGTCACTTAAAGCATTCTCTGGCTTTAGATCTAGCCTCTTCTGCTTTCAGGAGATTATATATTCTTATTTTCAAAACTTCATCATCCGACCCCCTAGACTCTTGAGCTAGTATGGAAGATGGTAGCATGATATTGGGAGGAAGGATGGCTTCTTTACCATAGACAAGGGTATATGGAGACACTCCAATCGTAGACTTGGGGGTGACTCTATCGGCCCAAAGGGCATTTGGTAATGCTGAGTGCCAACTCCTCTGGTTTTCTACCACAGTCTTCTTTAAAATTCTAATCAGATTTTTGTTGGAGGATTCAACCAGGCCATTTCCTTGTGGATAGTAATTAGTAGAATAATGCAATTTTATCCCTTTATCATGAGCAAAAGAAGTCAATTTAATTGATGAAAAGTACTTAGCATTATCAAAAACTAACGAAACTGGAACTCCAAACCTGGTCATGATGTGGTCTTGTAGGAAGCTGATGACCTCGTCTTCATTTATCTTGCGCAGTGGGATGGCTTCGACCCAGCGAGTGAAATAATCAGTAGCAGTCAAAATGTACTTGTGCTGCAAAGAGGAGTCTGGTTTTATTTCTCCAATAATATCCAGTCCCCATTGATCGAATGGTTCCGTGATCATCACAGGCTTTATAGGTGCTGCTGCTTTAGGCTGTCTCCCACTACACCTTTGGCAAATATCACACTTCCTGACATGCGCGTGTGTGTCTCTAAAGAGCGTAGGCCACTAGTAACCTGCCCTAAGGATTTTGTGGGCTGTGGTATCCCCTGAATAATGTCCTCCAGCAGGACCGTCATGCAATTCTTCCATCACTTTCTTCGCATCTTCCTTTTCTAAGCATCTGTGAAGAACCCCGTCATAATTCTTTCTGAATAATACCCGTTCAACAAGTTGATATGCGGCTGATTTAAGACGCAGCGCTCTCCTTTGCTTGGAATTCCAATGTTCTGGAAACAGTCCTACCTGCAGGTAATGCACAAGGTCTCTATACCAAGACTCGGGAGCTGTAAACAAAGGGCATACCTCCATTACCTGTAATTCGGCTTCATCTTCCCAGGCGTGTTCTTCATTTTTTCCATTTTCAGTCATTTGTTTGCACAACCCTTGTCCTTTAACTATTGATGCTGGCTTGAATTCAAGGTCGTACTCTTGAAGAGTTGTTACCCAGTTGCCTCTTCTTTCTCATAACTCCTTCTGTATAAGAAGAGACCTTACAGCTGGGTAGGGGACGATCACCTTGGTTCTATTTTTTAAAATATAAGGCCTGAATTGTTTTACTGCTTTGAATACAGCATAAGCTTGTTTATCAACAGCTGGGTAATTCAATTCGGCTCCTTGTAAACCAGTACTCATAAAGGATATTGGGAATTCATCCCCCCCATCTTCCTTTTGAGTGAGCACAGCTGCTAGTGAATCATCGGATGCGAAAGTGTACAAGATAAAATCTTTGTCAAAATTTGGGCTTTTCAGGGAGGGTGCGTGTGTGACAGCATTTTTGATTTTGCTGAATGCGTTCTTCTCAATTTCAGTCCACTTGAATAGTGCATTCTACTTTACCATCTGCTGCAACGGCTTGACAATCTGAGCAAAATCAGGTACAAATATTCGCACGAAGTTTATAGTTCCCATAAATGATTGCATCCCCTTTTTATTATGGGGCAAGGGGATTTGTTCAATAGCCTTAATTCTTTCTGGATCTATAGAGATTCCTTTCTTCGAAACTATGTGACCCAGCAACTTGCCTTCCGTGACAGCGAACACACACTTCTTAGGATTGAGTGAGATGCCATATTTCCAACAGCGTTCGAAAATTTGCCTTAAGTGAAACGTGTGCTCTCCTCTTCTCTTCGAGAATATTGTAATATCGTCAAGGTATACTACAGTACTTTGACCAATCAATCCGTGGAAAGCTATGTCCATAGCCCTCTGAAATGTCGCTCCAACATTTATAAGCCCAAAGGGCATCCTTCTGTAGGCAAAGGTTCCCCATTTGGTTCTGAACGTGGTCTTCAATCTGTCTTCTTCGGCTACTAATACTTGATCGTAGCCAGAGAAACCATCTAATAATGAAAACAGTTCAGAACCTGATACCATTTGTAGCAATTGCTCCATGGGTGGGACAGGGTAGTTATCTTTATCTGAAGCTCGGTTTAAGTTTCTGAAATCCACGCATAACCTGATTTCTCCAGACTTCTTTCTCACTGGTACTAGATTTGATACCCACTCAGAGTGTCTAACTTTAAAAATGATTCTAGCATCCAATAATTTCTTCACTTCACTTTGAATCAGCGGTTCCAATTTTGGATGCATTTTTCTTAACGGTTGCTGATAGGGCTTGACGCCTGCTTTAATGGGGACAACATGCTTGATGATGTTGGTGTCGTATGTTTTCAAATCTTCGTACGTCCATGCAAAAACATCTTTATATTGTTTAAATAGACTGATGAATTTGTCTCTTTCTGCTGGTGAACAACACTTGTCGAGATTCACAAATTTGGGATTTGTCTCAGTCCCTAAATTTATCAGCTCGAACTGTAGAGATGAGATGTGGGTCTTCACGTTGGCTGGTCTTCTGAACTTTTCATTTAAATCAAACATTTTTTCTAACGTTCTGACACCTTTAGGAATGAAATTGTCATATTTCATCTCATCCTGATGCTCTTCATCGTCTATGATCGCTCCTTTAAACACCTCGTCATTTGTCAAACATTCTATGATTTGCTGATCATCATCGAACACTCGCAAGTTGGTGATCATATCCGGTACTGAGGTCCTGAAAAGCAGTTCGACAGAACCCTGATTATTAGTGGGTACGAGTCTAGCGGCTGATGTGGCCAAAAGATCAGTAGCTCCGTTTTTTATTCTTGGAATTGAAATAATGTTGAATGCATTAAAACATTTAAGCAAATCCCATACCTCATTCTGGTAAGCCTTTAAGTGAGGAGAAACACAATGTATCTGATTCTGGATTTGTTTCACAATAATTTTAGAATCCCCAAAAACTTTTAGATTACTTACCTTTAATTCAATTGCCTTCTTTAGTCCCTGCACTAGTGCTTCGTACTCAGTTGTATTATTAGTACACTCAAACTCTAATCTACATGAAAGGAAATGTTTATTCTTCTGTGGGTCGATCAGGACACAGCCAGCCCCTTACCCTTCTAATGTCTTAGGGCCATCAAAAAACAAAATCCAAAAATCACTAACTACTGAAGGTGAATCTACTCCTCTTGCTAAGCTTACTATATTACAGTCAATCTCATCAGCCTGTGAGAATAGAAGGAGATCAGGCTGGGTGTCAGATGTGTTGCTGGCTTCTTCCGCTTGATAATTCCCTGGTTCCAACTCAATAAAATAGTTTCCCAGTACATAATCCACTGGTACATTCTTCTCCTCCAGCTGAGTAACATTGTACTTCATGTGAGGCTCTCTTATAATCTTGATCTGGTTTGGACTCCCTTTGTATGGCAACCAAAGATGGGACCAATTTGAGGTGAAATATCCATTTAATTTGGCCGAGCAATCTCTGCTCAGGACAAGACCGTAAGCGTCTGGTATATCAACCACCACGATGTTAATAACTTGGAAAACTTTGTCATTAGATGCCAGACGGACTAGGACATCTTCCAGCTCACCAATCACCTTTACATTCATTCTATCCAATTGAACCACCCTCCACGTGGATGGCTTAGGCTACCCATTGATATTTTTACAGACTGATATGGGCATAACATTTACCGATGCCCCTGAGTCTACCAAGAAATTATGTACATTATGATTGGAAATTTCAAATGTGAGGAGGAAAGGTGGACGTTTTCTTTTAGACTTACCTCCAACGCTGGTTTCTCCAATTTCTTCTTCTTCCTGAGGTTGATTGTTGGCGGGAAGCTTCTCATCCGATGCTTTAAGTGCTTTCAACAGTCTTTCTTTTTGCTGCGGCACTTTACACATTTCAAATAGTGGCACGTTTTCTTTTACCTTCTTTAAATCCTCCACGATGTCATAGTCGATCGGCTGCTCAATGTGGTGAGGTTTATCAGCATTCATCTTTTCTTCACTTGGCTTGGCCTGCGCCTCATTCTGCCGCCTCATTCTGCCTAGGATCTTGGCTGGTAATGCTGAATTCTGGAATCTTATTAGCCAAGGATTTATTTTGAAATTTCTTCTTAACATTTCTCTGCACCCTCTTAATCTTTGGGATTATAATACTGTCTTCCTTAACCGTCCCTTGGCTCCTTGTGGCTACGTTGGTTTCCATAACGTCCTTGTACCCCTGAGTCTTTTCCTCTTCAGCATCAAATAATGAGATAGAATTCCATAAAGCCATGGTTTCTTCTTCCTGTTCTTCCATAGAAGTAGAAGCAAAACTCTCTTTTCTTTCTTCATATCCTTCTTCTGTTAATCTAGAATCCAACGTCTGATTCATGACCAACGCCATTGAATTTATCCATTGCGGACAATTCTTTTCAGAGTGGGGTTGTTGGTGGAAAGTACAAAATTTTTTCATCCCTATCTCTGTTAAATTCATGGATGCTGTATTGTGTGGAGGAGGTTGAGACTGATTGTTGTCCTCTCTTTTCTTATAATATGGCTTATAAAACTTTGGTGCTTCCTTCTCTTTCTCCAAGTCTATGATTTTGTTGGAAAGCTTCTGCATCATTTTGGCCATATTTTCCAGATCTGGCGATTTTTCTTCCTTAGGTTTAGTAAACAATAAGGATTTTCTACCTACACCTTTTTCTCCTGACTGCTCTAGATAGTCTTCAATACTCTCTCTTTCAGCTTCCACTACTTCAGCCTCTTCATAGGTTTTCGTCAAAGTAGGCTTGGCCCTGCCTTTGGAAAACATGGCCAGATCAGGGCCTAAAGATGAAGTATAATATTCAATCAGAACTTTGTCTGAAGGTCTATCCATTTCAGAGAAATTCTTGAGATAGGCTGCAAACCTTTGTGTGAAACTGTGCACCTTTTCCTTTCTTTATTTCTTCAAGGCGCATAGCCCTTTCATGAGGGCTGCATGAGTTTTCTGAGTTGCATACTTACTTCTGAAAATTATTTCGAAGGTATCCCAATCAGGGATAGAGTTAGCAGGCAACTCAAAGTACCATGACGCTGCAGCTCCTTTAAGGGTATGTGGAAATAGCCTGCATACCACATCTTCATATTCCCCAGCCCTTAATCCTTCAATTGCCAAGTAAAAACTTTGTAGGTGATCATCTACTAGTATTTTCTCATTGGGGTCAAACTTGGGCAACAACTTGTCAAAGGATTGAGGTAGGTCGTGTAATGGAGGTGTAAGGTTCAATGGTGATCTGGCTCTCCATGTAGGTGAGGGATTTGGCGGGTTAGGTGGTTGGTTTGCGTTTACACCAGCCATGAGTCTGGGTGGAGAGTGAGGAGGTGAACCAACTGGAGTGTGAGCAGGAGAACTGTGAGGGGTTTCTAGGCCTTCTTGATTCAAAGGTAGCACAACTTCCTGTAAGGTTGTTTCTACAAGTTCTTCCCAGTCTCCAACCAACATTGAGTCTTCTGCTACATGAGGATCTTTCTTTTTATACTCTATTCTAGGCAATTCAGGGATGATTGGCAATCCTCCAATCTTCTTTACATATGCCCTGGTGTGTCTTCTCAGATCATTAACAATTTCATTGCCAACAGAATATAGATGTTCTCTTTCTTCCGGAATTGGATTATGAAACCCACTACTTTCAAAATTGTTACCAGTGGAATATTCTCAGGAAAACGGGTTTCCTCGGCCAGCCATACACTGGCGGCCCTCCTTCTAGCGCCAAAAATGTTGAGGCCTGGAAATTCGCAGGTAGCAACAGTAAGAGATTCTCCCCAATCGACGTTCCCAACTAGCCCGTTGACTGTTTGGTATGGGGAATCCGTCTGGTTTGCGGTCCGGCTACCGTAGGTCAAAGTAATAAAAACAAAGGCTTTACCGGTTGTGGCCCGGTCCACCGTGTATTTTTGTATTTTTTGACTTAATGTATGATATGCAAGTGCCTAATTAACCATGTAGGGTGATAAGATGCAAGGAGCAGTCACAATGTGATGGGCAGGTTCTTACCTCTCGTCTTAGACTCACTAGCATCTAAATCATATACAACAAGAAAATAAACTAAATACCTAAACTATCCCTAGGGAGCAGGATTATCATTCATTAGTGAGTAATACATTTTGTACCTGCATAATGAAGAGTTACAGATAGCTGATACTTCTTTCAAGACACATGAACAATTACAGATATTTAAACAACCAGATAGCCAATTGTTTTATGAACAACATTTATTACTCACAGTGGAGAGCATCAAGAACATTTCAACAAGAACATAGGTTCAAGAAGTTAAAACACTCTCATAGTTAATGAAACACAGCTGAAAACGAAATAGTTCCCCTTCAACATTGCTCATTTCATCACATTGATACATTCCACATTTCGCTTTCTCCAACAGGCGAAAGTTGCAGTTTCTGATTGTAAAACGAAATAGTTCCTCTTACAAGCAAATGGGTTACAATTTTTTCCAGGGAAAAAGTGCTTTCTAAGTTCTAACTTTCAAGTATTTAAACTACAGCAACCGATCGTTTGGGCTGCCCCCCAAACGTGTGACCTTCCAGTTCTTCCAACGCTTCATATTCTTCCGTGTTGTCTGTATGCACTCATGAACCTTTTAGTAACGGACACACAGTCTGGTTCGTGCCTTTAGCATTATTGACTTTGCCTTTTGCTTCGATGGCCCTTTCAGCAATCTGGTCGGTTTCCTTTCGATCCTTGCCAAACTGCTCCTCTCTGTCGCCGCGCATCGTCCATCTGCAATTAATCCATGTGCATTATTTATTGAGATGGCGCTGCAAAGCAGATTATAAAACTGAAACGGCTACTCCACAGGAAATGGCCAGGTGCACCACGACGGAAGTCGGAAGGACGCTGATGTCGAAAGTCAAATTCCTTGCCCAGCCACAACGGCGGAAGAGGAAAAGGCTATAGCCTCCGATTCGAAGCTGTGGGTGGGAACAAACTTAATCGAAAAACGGACGACATTACATCGGGAGCTAAAAGGATTTATTGGCCTAAAGGACGGAGAAGACAAGGGCTCAAGGGACACAAAACGCGGGCGGGAGAAACTTTAATCGGAGGTCGAACGGCTTTTATATTTCGGAAGCTAAAGGAATTTCTCAGCTGCAACGGCAGAAGAGAGAAGGCTGAAGACACGCGATGTGGGAGTGGGAACAACTTTAAATCGGAAGTCGGAGCACTTTACGCTTCGGAGGCTTAACCACTTTGGGAGCCGCAACGGCGGACAAGAAATGACTACGGGCAAGTGATTAAAAGAACAATACACATCGGCAGTCGGAGCAATTCGACCTTCGGATGAAGAATCAATTTAGGAGCCGCAACTGCGAAAAATAAGGCTGACGCATCAGATGACGAACTGCTTTATGCTTTGGAAGCTTAGTTGCTTTGGAGCCACAACGACGGAAGCTAAAGAAGACTACATCCACTGATCAAAAATGAAAAACTCTAAGTGCTTAAGACTCTGAATCCCAAGAACAAAAAAGACTGCTTCTGAAAACGGTGCTCCTTTGACGAGCAAATCAACTTAAGATCTGCGATCCAATACACTTAATAACACAGGCAACCACTTGAGAACCCGGATGGGTGCTATGAACCTTCCATAATCATTCAAATCAAAGTGTGACCAACAACAGATCACGGAGCACACGATTAACGACAAATGCTAAATCAAAAGGAGGGACCCAAAATTTTAATAAATATAGGGAAAATTGTTGCAGCTGCAACACTTGTATAAGTGCAACATTGGGAGGAGTGTCCTAGAAGAAGACAAAATTTTATATGAGTTCAATATTGATTGATTTCATTTTATGTACTCAGCCATTCCTAGCATTGAAGTGCCAATGGGATAAATATTGGGCCCCTGTGTATGCTGCCTATAAATTATTCTGGGCTCACAAATATTATAGCCATTACAAGGAGATTTGTGAGAATTTCATTATGCCATTGTATACATTGATTTTCTTGGCTGAATATAATTGTATGTCAGGGGAAGCTTTGAAAGTTGTGCAAAATAATGGGAACTATTATTTGACAGAAGACAGCTTGTATTAAAAATGTATGGTGGTTCAGGGCTCCTTCCCATCTACCTAGGTATGCTACAGACTATGTGATCCATAAAGAGGATGTGAGACAGTTGTACATTGAGGGAGTGGACAATTTCCTATTTGAGCAGAAAAAAGCAGTATTCCCTGTAGTCCCCTTTTTTATAGGGAGTTACAAATTTTCCAAGGTAAAGACTACAACAAAATTTGTTAAGGAACTAGAGTATTTTCACTTCGGTGAAATGATTTTCCATAGAAATGACTATGAAGATAAAGATGTTGATTATTGCACAGTAGTTGCAGTGCATTTTGAGTATACATATTTCTGGGATAAAGATGAAGAGGTCTTCCGGAATGCTCAAAACATGACAGCTTTGAGGAGAAGATTCAAACAAAAGATAACTACTGTTGGTGGGAAAGGAAAAGCTATTGTGAAACTTTAAAGGAAAGAAGAAGAAGAAGTAAAGAAAAGGAAAGAAGAAGCTCACAGATTAGCACATGAAGCAGAGGGATGGTTGCGAGACGAAGAAGAAGAAAAGAGAAAGATAGCTGAAGAGGCGGCAAAGAAGATAGAAGAAGAAAATAAAATAAAATAAGAAGAAGAAATACAGAGAAGGCAGAAAGAAAGTGAGGGATTAAGATTATAAGATGCTAATAAGGAAAAAGAGCGAGCATAAAAGGAAGTTGAATAATTGAGAGAAGAGACTCAGGAAGCAGCCTTGGAAAATCAGAAAAATTCACTGGGAGTCTCATTAAAGACAGCTATGGAGCAGAAAGCAGATATTGAACCTTTGAAGAAACATGCCCTTACACTAAGGAATAAGATTCATCAAATTCAACTTTATATGGCGGAAGAGAGGTCAAAGGTTCAGCAGGTAGAAATAAGATTGGAGGACATTATAAATACGACTTCCTATTTCTTAGATAGGACACAAGACATTCTGGAGGCCCTACAAGGACGAATGACATGGTTAGATACAAATAAGGGACCTCCAGCAAGTGTACCTATAAAGGACCTAGAGATAGTAAAGTTGGAATATGAGCTGATTGAGTTTGCAAGTAAAGCAACAGAAGAGTTAGTAAAGACAGTTAAGAGGACAAGGGGTGTTTGTACAAAATTCTGTAGGAAAATTCTCCTAACTTGTAATCAGTGTCAGACCTCTGCTAAAAGGAAGTTAGAAGAGCTGCCTGATCATGAAATGTTTTTGAAGAAATTGCAGAAACGATGGCAGGAGGATGAATAAGCTATTCAGCTAGTCAAGGGATTGGATGAGAAAGTGCTCAAAACTGCAATAGCGCAGGCAGTAGTCAGCAATCACTTATTGGAAGACCAGCTTCGACTGATCCTGGCTAGAATGGTGAATATAAAATCTCAAGCTGCTAAGCATGAGATTACTATCAAATTTCTAGAACCTTCTAGTTTTGAAAACATAGCAACAGATGCAAATGCGTGGAGGATATTTATGAATGAGCAAGTTGGGCCATCCTAGTTGGACTATTTATTAATTATGTTTATATTGTATCTATATTTTTTGAGTCCCTACGCTAAAGGACAAAATTTTGTAAAGGAAAGGTTAGGGTAAGCCCAAAAGGCAAGAGGGCAGTTCAAGAGTTTTTTTTTGTATAAATAGAGGAGACTCTAGATGTAACAGGGACCTTTTTTCAGACTATCTTTGTGCAATGTTATTGTAAGAAGAACTATTTCATATTATAATAAAGAGTTTATATTTTCGGCTGGAGAAAGTGCCGTGGAGTTTAAAATGCTTGCCATAGACTTGTTGAATGTGAACTACTTCTGTTTCAGCTTGTTTCTATGAATTGTGAGATCGTTCCAACTCACGAATTATTTCATGTTGTGAATGTTTTCCTATGAAATTTCTGTGAAATTTCCACATCATATTTGAGTAATGAATGTTTTAATTGACAATGAGCTATCTCTTTGGTTATATGTCTACTTATATTCATGTATTTGAAATATGAGCAACTATCTATAGTATTCTAAATGCATGCTATATAGTACATTACTCATTGTTAATTACAGTATTGCTCCCTGGGGATAGGCTAGATAGATTTAGTTAGCACTAGTATAATTTGTTTTCTTGTTCATGATTTATAAATGAAAGAGGTAAGAGGAGAGGTAAGAACGTGCACATCACATTGTGACACCCTTCATTATCTCTATCAACTACATGTAGTTAGGCACTTGCATATCATACATAAACATAAAACTAAAAAACAATACACTGTGGACCGGGCCGCAACCGGTAAAACAAGCTTTAACTATTAGTTGACCCACAATAGTCGGACTGCAAACCAAATGGATTCCCCATACCAAACAATAAATGAGCTAATTGGGAACGCTTATTGGGGAGAATCCCTATTGTTGTTACCTGCGATTTTCGAGGCCTCAACAAAAGGATTTTAGAAAAGAAAAATTATTCTTTCAAAGTTAACATGTTAATATACAAACAGTTTATAAACCATATTCTAAACTCATGGTATCCAAGTATCAGTTTGAACTATTTTAACAGCTTTTGATATTCATGTATGCGTTTGAACTATTTCCCAACTTTGGATCGTTGAGACGGATTTGAGTCATCGGATCATGTTTAAGGGTTAATCATTGTCGTTAATTACTTGATTAATGTTGTGATATCCAATTAATGTATTATTTAAGATATTTAAGTTGTTTCAATTCTACGCTTCCGTATTGTTGAAGCCTAATATGGCTCATTTTTTATATTTTAATTGATTTTGACTAATTGTTTAAGAAATTTTGGAGCCCATTCAGTACTCATTGAGTGTTTTAGCCACCAATGTTTATTCGGGTGGCTATGTACTTGTTGAGGCCTGGAAAATCGTAGGTAACAACAGTAGGGATTCTCCCCAATAAGCGTTCCTAATTAGCTCGTTATTGTTTGGTATGGGGAATTCGTCCAGTTTACGGTCCGACTACCGCAGGTCAAGTAACGGTTAAAGTTTGCTTTACCGGTTGCGGCCCGGTCCACCGTTTAAGTGTATTTTTTTTTTAGTTTTATATTTAGGTATGATATGTAAGTTCCTAGCTAAGTGCAGTCGATAGAGATAACGAAGAGTGTCACAATGTGATGCGCAGGTTCTTACCTCTCATCTTACCTCTTTCATTTATAAATCATGAACGGGAAAACAAATTATACTAGTGCTAACTAAATTTATCTAGCCTATCCCTAGGGAGCAATACTGTAATTAATGATGAGTAATGTACTGTATAACCTGCATTTTAAATACTACAGATAGTTGTTCATATTTCAAATACACGAATAGAAGTAGATAGATAACCAAAGAGACAACTCATTATCAATTAAAACATTCATTACTTAGATATGATGTGGAAATTTCACAGAAATAAATAGGAAAACATTCACAACATGAAATAATTCATGAGTTGGAATGATCTCACAGTTCATAAAAACAAGCTGAAACAGAAGTAGTTCATATTCAACTAGTCTATGGCTAGCATTTGAAACTCCACAACGCTTTCTCCAGCCGACAATATAACTCTTTATTATACGATGAAATAGTTCTCCTTACAATAACATTTCACGAAGATAGTATGAAAAAAGGTCTCTCAATACATAAAGCTTTCCTATATTTATACAAAAAGAAAAACTCTTGAGCTGCCCCCATTTCCTTTTGGGCTTCCCCTAACTCTTCCTTTACAAATTTTTGTCCTTCAGCTTATGGACACAAAAAACAAAATAAATACAATATATTACATCATTAATAAAATGTTCTAAATAGTCGAACTAAGATGGCTCAGCTTTCTCATTCATAAATTTCTTCCATGCATTGGAAAATGCTACCATGTTTTCAAAACCAGAAGGCTCTAGAAATCTGATAGTAATTTCATGCTTAGAAGCTTGATATTTTATACCCGCCACTCTAGTCAGAATCAGCCAAAGTTGGTCTTCTAGTAAGAGACTGCTAACTATCGCATGTGCTATTTTAGTTTTAAGAACCTCTTCATATAATCTCTTCACTAGTTGAATGGCCTATTCATCTTCGTTGCATTGTTCCTGCAATTGTTTCAAAAATATATCATGTTCGGGTAGTACCTCTAGTCTCCTGCTAGCAAAGATCTGACACCAATTGTAAGTTAGGAGGAATCTTCCGCAGAATTCTGCACAGGTGCTCTTCGTCTTCGTCACTATCTTTACTAGCTCTTATGTTTCTTTTCTAGCAAACTTGATCAACTCATACTCCAGCTTTATCGTCTCCAGGTCTTTGGGAGGTACATCTGTGGGAGGATCCTTATTTGTTTCTACCCATGCCATTCTTCCCTGTAGAGTTTCTAAGATATCATGTGTCCTGTCCAAGAAGTAGGAAGCTATATTTATAATTTCCTCCAACCTTATTTCTATCTGTTGAACCTTAAAGCTATCTTCCACCATCTGAAGTTGCATTTGATGAATCTTATTTCTGAGCGTCATAGCATGCTTCTTTAAAGGTTCAACATCGGCTTTCTACTCCATAGTTGTCTTCAATGAAACTTCTAGTGAATTCTTTTGATCTTCCAGGGCTACTATATGAGTTTCATACAACTTAGATTTCCCTTTCGCAGTGGTCCTTTGTACTTCTAGTTCTATCACTTTATCTTCTAACTTTCCCTTTTCCTTATTCAACTCTTCAAATGATAGCCTCAGATTATCTCTTTCGGCTTTCAAAAGATGATATCTTTGTTGTAGCTTCCCAAACTATGCCAAGGTGTCCTGATATTCCTTTTCTATATTGCCTGCAGATAGCACCAAAGCATCTTTATCTACCTACAGAGTTCGACAATCTGCCTTGGATACCTCAACTTCACTAATCATATATTCATATTTTCTCTTCAAGATCTGACTTTCACTCCTCTCTTTTTTCAAGGTCTCTTTTAACTGTGCAACCTTCTTCTGGGACTACTTGAGATATCTCATTATTCTATCCACATCATCTTCAATGGCTAGGGATAAGGATACCCCATCTCTTTGCATTAATCATGGATCTTTGTTGGTACCGTGAACCACTGTTTTATCGGTCACCATCACTCCTGTCTTACCTCCAGTGTTCACCTTTTTCTCGGTTCGTTTAACAATCCTCTATTTTACGTTGTCATAGAAAATGGTGTTTAAATCAGGCACCTCGTCCCCTTTAGTGGGAATAAAAGGAATCAACTCAATCCAAGCTATTGACACTGGATCCCCTCCTGCTATACTACTAGAGGGAACAACAAGTTCAAATGGATCATTATCAGACTGAGCATGTCCTTGATCAGCAGGGTATTTTTCTTCTCATGTCTCTTCTCCCAATCCTTCAACTGCCTTCTCTGGTTGCTCTTTTTTCTTATTAGCATATTCTAATCTTAATCCTTCACTTTCTTTCTGCCTTCTCTGTATTTCTTCTTCCTCCTTTCTTTTCTTTTCTTCTTCTATATTCTTTGCGGCCTCTGCAATTGTCTTTCTCTCTTCTTCTTCTTCAGCTCGCAACCAGCCATCTGCTTCTTGTACTAACCTGTGATCTTGTTCCTGCATTTTCTTTGCTGCATCTTCTTCTTGATTTTTGATTTTATCAGCCGCTTTTCCCTTTCCGCCCACAGTAGCTATCTTTTGTTTGAATCTTTTCCTCAAAGCTGTCATGTTTTGAGCATTCCAGAAGATCTCTTCTTCTTTATCCTAGAAATTTGTATACTCGAAATGAACTCCAGCTGTTGTGCAATAATCAACAACTTTATCCTCAGATTCATTCCTATGGAAACTCCGATTTCACCAAAGTGAAAATACTCTAGTTCCTTAACAAATTATGCTGCAGTTTTTACCCTGAAAACTTTGTAACTTCCTACAAAAAAGGGGACTGCCGGATATATTGCCTTCTTCTGCTCAAAAAGGAAATTTCCCACTCCATCAATGTACAACTATCTCACAGCCTCTTTATGGATCACATAGTCTATAGCATACCTCGGTAGAAGGGAAGGAGCCCTTGAACCACTGTACATTCTTAAATACAAGCCCTCTTATTATCAAATAATAGTTCCTATTGTTTTGCACAACTTTCAAAGATTTCTCTGACATACAATTACATTCAACCAAGAAAATCAAAGTATACAATGGCATAATGAAATTCTCACAAATCTCCTTGTAATGACTATAATATTTGTGAGCCCAAAATAATTTATAGGCATCATACGCCCGGTCTTTATCCCATTGGCACTTCAATGCTAGGAATGGCTAAGTACATAAAATGCAATCAATCAATATCGAACTCATATAAAATTATGTCTTCTTCTGGGACACTCCTACCAATGTTGCACTTATACAAGCTGACAGGACGTTGGACAGTATATTTGCCCAATTAAAGATAGTACCTTGGGTGGCCACAAAAAATATCACTGGTACCCAACCTATTTTAAATATTTTTCCATTAACCCTCCCAAAAATTATTTTTAACATCAAAGCAATGAACCTATATGGAGTGCAGAGGGTTGATGTTTCGTACTCTCCAAAAGGCCCTGTACAGAAGTTTTAACCTGGGATCATCATTTTTTTAACTGTTTCCACCATATCTAGATTGAGCTCCTTTAACCAAATTTCAGTCAAATAGGTTTGTGGTGTTGGTAAATTATAATCCATGGATACATAGGCTAGGATATATGCATCATTATTATGCCTCTTGGTGTTGTCCAATATCATCCTTGTTACATCTGCCCTTAGGCAGAATCCACCCTATCACCTCTGAACATGGGAAAATTTCAGGTCTCGTAGCCAATTTCATAATGGCTGATCTCTCAATATTGGCATATATAGGCATATCTTCAAACCCATACTCTGGTTTCAAATCATTCTGTATACCTCTCCCCATTTATACTCTAGCTCAACTCCAGTAGTGGCTTTAGTATCTTCATAAATAACTTCAACTTTGGTTACTATCTCTACTTTTGGTTCCTCCTCAGCTGCTTGGGCCTTCTTCTTATGTTTTCATGGCATGTTTCTATGATGATAATTAGCCTATAACAATCATGCAACATGATTTTAGTCTAGCCTAGCAAGCTATGTATTGAAAACAACAATAAAAACAACCAGAATATTACCATCCCATCAATATGCACGCTGAATATTTTTTTTATTATCAAAACCAAAGGTCCTTTTGGATGAGAAACTCTAAAGAAAAGGAAACCTGCAAAACCTATCTTCCCTAAACCTACGAAGATTTTTTGTTGGTGAAAACTCTAGATCTTCTCAACAACCTTGTTTCTCTGGGCAGAAAACTTGACTGAGGAAAAATCAAGAATCCTGAAACTACAAAACGCTAAAAACCCCCAAAACCCCTTATCATCTATGCAACCCTCCTACATCCCATGAAAACACACCGTCACTTAATACATGGCCGTGCAGCCTAGGGTTTAAAACGACGCAAGAATGAAAGGGGTGGTGCAGATGGCGAAACGCTCACCTACACCCTACCCTTGCTTCCTAAACAAATTTCAATGATGCACTCATGGACGCATAGAGATTGGGTGAGAAAATAATCGGCTAAATGAAACAACGCTCACAACCAGACATGCTGAATCCTTAAATAAAGAAAAAACCCACCACTATTCAAAAAAAAAATCCCTCGCAGGAAATAAATATCTAACCCTATCAATACATGTGGTCGAAACCAATAACAATACTAGGCATAAAAAAACAAATGGAGCAAATCCTACCTGGAGACAAAATGGCGAGTGACCTCAACAGACAACAACCTCTGTTGGCGAATGATTCGTACATGTGATCGACAGCTACACAGACTCAAATGGATAACCTCATGGTGATAATGACACCTCATACAGACTCTAATGGATTTATAAGCCTGACTGTGGGAGTAGTCAATTAACATGGCGGGAAAGAAAACAAATTAACCCATCGTCGGAGTGATACTTATGTGAAAATATACAATATCGGATTTACTCAACTCTTCATGCCCAGGACCTCGGACGAAAAACACATCAGTAGACAGAAACACTAACTTATCTCGGTATCGGCGAGAGCAACGTGAATTCGCAGATAGATTTGGAACTATGCCCCCACAACGTCAGCCAATGAAGTCACTAACACCTTTGGTTCATTCCCATATACACCACCGATATGGAAAGACATTTCACCAAACTTAATCGGATATTGAAGAGTGATAGTTAAATGGAGACCCGACTCATCGGAACTGCTCCAGACTAGGCTTCCAAAAGATTGACAAAATGCCTCCAATACAAATAGATGAAGCGACATCCGATACATCGAAGAAAACTTCGGAAGGCTTCTGATGGGAATATACGGAAGGTATTCCACTGTGCATCCAATGCATCGGAAAGCTAGTTGACTATGCATCCAATATAAGCAGACAAAAACTTAATTCTTTCAAAAAAAAAACCACGGGAAAACTTTGGTAAAATCATGGAAATTCTTAAGCCATCTAAACACTAAAAGAATAAGGGGGGGGCCCTAAAAATAAAAATTTTCAAGGAAAATAGTTGCAGCTGCAACAATTGGCGACTACTTGGCGGACACAGATCTCTGAACAACTTATCCTTTGAGACAGTAGACTGTTTTGGTGGTATCACTTTATTATATTTCTTCAAGATATCTAGATTTCCAGAATACAAGATTCATGAATTTTAAGCATTGATGACAGTCCAAATTTGAAGAAAGGGGAACGAGGATTTCAAAGTCTCGATAACTCTTCTGAGGCCAAAGATATGAATTTTATTTTACCTCTGCCTTTGGATAGCTTCCATCTAAGACACCACAGGATTTGTAACAAGTGGTAAACATAAATATCCATTTGTTCCTCATTCCCATGCCAACTTGCATTCTCTTGATGCCTCTGGACTTTTTTCCTTTTTGAGTCCTCCCTAATTGCTTTCTTTTTTAATTTTAATTTAGGCCCCTCTATCCATAGTGTCCTTTTGTATGAGAGATATTTTGATTTCAACTCACGGACAGAGAATAACTTTTAGCAATCTTATTCAAACTGATTTTTTGTTCAGTGTGTGTTTTGGTACATATTTGCTTCTTGGGAGATTTTGACTCTTGTTAGCCTTTTGGCTTTCGACTGTGGCATGGGATCATTTAAATATAATACATTGTTTACCCTTCTTCCTTTCCATGGGCCTTTTGTTGTTACCCCCTTAGGACAGTCTTTAGTGTGATATGAATGGAGCCTCAAAATAGTATTCTAGACTTTTATATCCTTAGTTATTTTACATGGATTAAGTAGGACTTCAATGTGTTCATAATCCATTTTGATAATCTATTAGTCTTGAAGAATCCTTAAACATTGTGTATGGGTAAATAGCAGGCAGTATTTGCTCAAAGATTTTAGTTTATCCAGAACTCTGACGAACTCCAAAATGAAAAGTCGTGTTGATTTATTGAAACATAAACAAGCAATCAAAACTTGATCAAGTGAAAGTAAATCAACTGAAATTAATCTAACGCAAACAAAACAAATCAAACCATTTATTTATGTACAAAAGAAACAAAATCAAAACCATTAATAAAAATAAGGCTTGAGAACTAAACCATTTACTGGTAAGTTCTCTTCCCACCCTTGTAAGTCTCGCAATTTGTAAGTTGAGGGGCCTATCTTCACTACAATCTTAAAAGGGCCTATTCATAGTTTCTGAAATTTAGTGTGCTTTCCCTTCTCATCATGCGGGTGATCCCACTTAAGAACCAAACCACCTACCTCGAACTCCTTTTTCCCAGATTTTTGTTTGTCAAACCATATCTTCACCATTTCTTGTTGATGTTTAAACCTTTCTCGGGCTTTGGACCTGGATTCTTCTAACTTCAACAGATTGTGAATTCGGATTTGCAGAACTTCATTATCAGTACCCCTAGAGTCTTGGGCTAGTCTGGAAGATGGAAACAGAATATTAGGAGGTAAGATAGCTTCTTTCCCATAGACAATATTGTAGGCTGACACACCTAAGGAGTTCTTAGGTGTGACTCTATCAATCCAGAGTGCATTAGGAAAAGCTAGATGCCAGCACCTTTGATTTTCTATAACCATTTTCTTTAAAATTCTGATCATGTTTTTATTTGTGTATTTTGATAAACCATTTCCTTAAAGATAGTAGTTTACATAATAGTGTAGCTTAATTCCTTTTTCATTAGCAAATGCAGTCAATTTAATAGATGAAAAATATGAAGCATTATAAAAAACCAGGAAAATTGGAACCCCAAACCTGGTCATAATATGATCTTGTAGAAAGTCCATAACTGCATCTTCATTTACTTTACGTAACGGAATGGATTCCATCCATCTAGTGAAACAATCGATTACTGTCATAATGTACTTATGCTGCAATGAACAATTTGGATTGATCTCTCCAATAATGGAAATCCCCCATTGCTCGAATGGTTCTGAGATAATCATTGGCTTCAATGGTCCTGCTGCTTTGGCTTTCCTCCCCCCACTCCTTTGGCAAGTATCACACTTTATAACATGAGCATGAGCATCTTTAAACAATGTCGGCTAGTAGTATCCAACTATGAGAATCTTATGTGCTATTGTGTCTCCTGAAAAATGACCTCCAGTGGGTCCATCATGTAATTCTGCTACAACCTTCTTTGCATCTTCATGTTCCAAGCATCTAAGAAAGACTCCATCGTAATTATTTCTAAACAACACTCCGTCAATAATATGATATAAGGATGATTTCAAATGTAATGCTCTTCTTTGCTTGGGATTCCAGTGTTCCAGAAAATATCCTTCTTGCAGATAATGAATCAAATCTGTATACCAGGAGTCTGGAGCTATGAATAGAGGACATACATCCACCACGTGTAATTCAGCTTCATTATCCCAATTGTTATATTCATTGTTTTGACTCTCAGCCATCAACTTATAGAGTCCTTGCCCTTTAATGATGGTTGCTAGTTTGAATTCAAGATCATATTCTTGCAAAGCAGTCACCCAGTTCCCTCTTCTTTCTCCCAATTCCTTTTGTACAAAAAGGGATCGTACCACTGGGTGTGGGACTATTACTTTGGTGTGGTTCTTAAGTATGTATGGCCTGAATTGCTTAACCACCTTAAAAATTGCATAAGCTTGTTTATCAACTGCAACATAGTTCAATTCAGTCCCTTGCAAACTAGTGCTCATAAATGATATGGGGTATTCATCTCCCCCTTCTTCTTTCTGCATAAGCACTGCTGCTAATGAATCATCCGAAGGAAAAGTGTATAAGATAAAATCCTTTTCAAAGTCAGGACTTTTAAGTGATGGTGCATGAGCTATGGACGTTTTAATCTTGTCAAATGCACCCTTCTCTGAATTAGTCCACTTGAATTGGACACTTTGCTTCACCATTTGTTGCAAAGGTTTGATGATTTGAGCAAAGTCTAGCACAAACTTTCGCACGAAATTCATTGTCCCCATAAAAGATTGCATACCCTTTTTATTATGGGTTAAAGGGATCTGTTCTATAGCTCTAGTTCTTTCTGGGTCTATTGAGATCCTTTTTTTGGAAATGACATGACCCAATAGCTTTCCTTCCATGACAACGAACACACACTTCTTTGGATTTAACGAAATGCCATATTTCCTGCAACGCTCAAAAATCTGTTTCAAATGGAATGCATGCTCTTCTCTTTTCTTTGAAAACATTGTAACATCATCTAAATAAACCACAACACTACGACCAATGAAACCGCGGAAAGATATATCCATTGCCCTTTGGAAAGTTGCTCCAGCATTAATCAGTCCAAAGGGCATCCTCCTATATGCAAAATTCCCCCACTTGGTTCTAAAACTGGTCTTGAGCTTGTCTTCTTTTGCTACAAGCACTTGGTTATAACCTGAGAAACCATCTAATAGAGAAAAAATTTCAGAACCTGAAACCATTTGTAGTATTTGTTCCATGGGTGGGACAGGGTAATTATCTTTATCTGATGCATGATTTAGGTTTCTGAAATCAATGCAAAGTCTGATCTCTCCAGACTTTTTTCGCACCTGTACCAAGTTTGAGACCCATTCTGAATGTCTGACTTTAAATATGATTTTAGCATCTAGTATCTTTTCACTTCACTTTGAATTAGGGGCTCTATTTGGGATGCATCTTTCTCAGAGGCTGCTGGTAAGGTTTGACTCCAACATTGATTGGAATAACCTGTTGTATAATTTTGGTTTCATAAGTTTTTAGATCTTCGTAGGTCCAAGAAAATACATCTTTGTATTGTCTGAATAAACTGATGAATTTACTCCTCTCGTCGGGTGAACAACACTTCCCCAAATTCACATATTTGGGTTCAGCCTCTGTCCCTAGATTTATCAGCTCAAATTGTAAATACGAACTATGTGTCTTGACATTTGATGGCTTTCTGAACTTGTTGTCTAAATCAAACATCTGTTCCAAATTTTTTACTCCTTTCGAAATGAAATTTCCATTCTGCGGGTCTGCTTGATGTTCTTCATCATCTATTATGTCTCCTTTAAACGTATCATTATTCATGAAACATTCCAATATTTGTTGATCATCATCAAACACCCTCAGATTGGTGATATTGTCTGGAACAGAAGGCCTAAAAAGAAATTCAATCGAACATATGTTATTTGTAGGTACCAACCTTGCAGCTAATGTAGCTAACAAATCAGCTACTGCATTTTTTGCTCTAGGAATTGAAGAAATATTGAATGAACGAAAATTTATTAAGAAATCCCAAAATTCATTTTTGTAAGCCTTCAAATGCAGTGATATGCAGTGAATTTTGTTCTGAATTTGTTTAACAACGATTTCAGAATCTCCGTACACTGTTAGATTTTTTACTTTTAATTCTATTGCCTTTTTCAGTCCCTGGACTAATTCTTCGTATTCAGCTATGTTATTTGTGCATTCAAATTCTAATCTACATGAAAGAAAATGTTTATTTTCTTCAGGATCAATCAGGACACAGCGAGCTCCTGATCCTTCCAATGTTTTAGAACCATTGAAATAAAGAATCCAAAAACTTTCTACTCCTATTGAATTTGAATTACTAACTACATCTGGAACTAAATCTACTATGTTAAAATAAATCTTATCATCCCATGAGAACTGAAGGAGATCGGGTTGGATATCTGATATACTGCTAGTTTCTTTGGCTTGGTAATTTCCCAGTTCTAGTTCAATAAAGAAGTTTCCCAACACAGAGTTTACTGGTTCATTCTTTCCTTCCAACTGAGTCACGTTATACTTCATTTGAGGTTCTCTCAACACCTTTATTTGGTTCTGACATACTTTATAGGGAAACCACACATGTGACCAATATGATGCAAAATATCCTTCTAATTTTGCCGACTAATCCCAACTCAAAACCAAACCATAAGCATCTGGGATATCTGCTACAACAATGTCTATGTACTGACATACCCTCTCATCTACGGAAAAACGGATCAGGACATCTTCCATTTCTCCTATCACTTTCACTGTTGTTCTGTCTAATTGAAGAACTTGGCCTGTAGTTGTCTTAGGTTGACCATTTGTTTGCTTGCAAACTGAAATTGGCATAACATTAACTGATGCTCCTGAGTCCACCAAACAATTATGCACATAGTAATTGAAAATCTCAAAAGTTAGAAGAAAGGCTGGAGTTCTATACTTAGACTTCCCTCCTAAACTTGCTTCACCAATCTCTTCCTCAGGTTGGTTATCATTATGAGGTTCCTTCACGGGTGTTTTAAGTGCTTTTAATAGCTTTTCCTTTTGTTGAGGTAGATTGCACATTTCAAACAAAGAGATATTTTCTTTAGCCCTTTTAATGTCTTCCACAATGTCATATCCCATTTCATGCTCAGTCAAACTTTTCTTAAAATTTTCAGCTTTATTTTCAGTAGGATTTATAGGAACATTGACTTTATTGGGGATCTGGCTTGAAATGAAAAACTCGGGTATGTTAACAATTGAAGTATTATTGTTCATTTTCTTCATGTTCTCTTGAATTTTCTTAATCTTGGGAAGTATCAAGTTATCTTCTTTTAATGGATTCTAACTTCTTATTGTAACATTTGTCTCTGATATTCCTTCTTCATCAGGAAAACCTTCATCCTCTATGTTGAACATAGAAACACAATCCCATAAGACCGAAGTGTATTCCTCTTGGGTCTCTGTTGGCTCATTAAAATTCTCTTTCTCATCTACAGTTTCTGTCAACTTGGAATCCAACAATTGATTCATTACCAAGGTCATGGAATTTATCCATTGTGGGAAATTCTTTTCTGAATGAGGCTACTGATGGAATGTACAGAAATTATTTATGCCTACATCTATCAAATTCATGGATGAGGGACTATGTGGGGGAGGCTTGGGTTGATTGTTATTATCTCTCTTTTTATAATAAGTTTGTATTGTCTATGGGCCTCCTTCTCTTTTTCCAAATCAATCACCCTGTTTGACAACTTCTGCATCATCTTCACCACTCCATCTAACTCCTGTGATCGCTCATCTTTAGGCTTAGTTAATAATAGCGGATTCTTGTTCCCATAAGTTTTCTCTTCTGACTACACAGGATAATGGTCTATACTCTCCATTTCCACCTCCACCTTCTCAGCTTCCTCATATGTATCTACCAAAGTGGGTCTAACCTATCTTTTGACAAACATGGTTAGATCAGGCCCAAGATTTGAGGTGTAATACTCAATTAGGGCATGCTCAGATGGTTTGTCAGCTGCATCAAAGTTATTTAGGTAGGAATCAAACCTCTAAGTGAAATTATGTACCCTTTCTTTCTTCTCTTTCTTTAGGGAAATTAATCCTTTCATCAAAGCAACATGAGTTTTTTGGATTCCATATTTGTTTCAGAACAGTCTCTCAAAAATATTCCAATTTGTGATTGAGTTTGTTGGCAGGTAAAAATACCATGAAGCTTCTTTTCCCTTCAGTGTATGTGGGAATAATCTGTAGACTACATCATCATGTTCTGTTGCTTGCAATCCCTCTAAATCCAGATAAAAAATCTACAAATGATCATCCACAAGAATTCCTTCATTTTGTTCAAACTTGGGTAAAGCTTTTTCAAAACTCTGAGGCATACCATGCAATGGAGGTGTCAAGTTCAAAGGAGATCTAGCCCTCCAAGTAGGCTGTGGAGGTGGCTTATTTGCATTCACATTGGCCATGATTCTGATTGGAGATTGAGGAGGATACTGGACATGCGTTCAAAAAGGGGAACAGTGAGGGGAATTTGGCCCTAACTGATTCAGAGGTTGGACAACTTCTTGCAATGATGTTTCTACCAATTCTTCAAGATCTTCCACCAACACTGAATCTTCTAATTGAGGATGATCTTTCTTATGATACTCTCTTCTAGGTAAAGAAGGAATAATAGGTAACCCTCCAATATTATTTGCATACACCCTGGTAAACCTCCTTAAATATTCAACTACTTCATTATCAATGGGATAGAGATACCCCTTTTCCTTTTCTTCAGGAGTGGGTTTCTGAGGAAAACTGGTTTCATAACTGTCACTGGTGGAGTACTCTCGAGAAAACAAATTTCCTTGGCCAGACATGCACTGGTGGCCCTCCTTCTAGCACCAAAACTATTGAGGCCTGGAAACTCGTAGGTAAAAATAGTAGAGATTCTCCCCAATAAGTGTTCCCAATTAGCTCATTATTGTTTGGTATGGGGAATCCGTCCGGTTTACGGTCTGGCTACCGTAGGTCAAGTAACTGTTAAAGCTTGTTTTACTGGTTGCGGCCTGGTCCACCGTTTAAGTGTTTTTTTTTAGTTTTATATTTAGGTATGATATGCAAGTGCCTAGCTAAGTGCAGTCGATAGAGATAACGAAGAGTGTCACAATGTGATGTGCGGGTTCTTACCTCTCGTCTTACCTCTTTCGTTTCTAAATTATGAACAGGAAAACAAATTATACTAGTGCTAACTAAATTTATCTAGCCTATCCCTAGGGAGCAATACTGTAATTAATGATGAGTAATGTATTGTATAACCTGCATTTATAATACTACAGATAGTTGTTCATATTTCAAATACACGAATATAAGTAGACAAATAACCAAAGAGATAACTCATTATCAATTATAACATTCATTACTTAGATATGATGTGGAAATTTCACAGAAATAAATAGGAAAACATTCACAACATGAAATAATTCGTGAGTTGGAACGATCTCACAGTTCATAGAAACAAGTTGAAACAGAAGTAGTTCACATTCAACCAGTCTATGGCCAGCATTTGAAACTCCACACCGCTTTCTCCAGCCGACAATATAACTCTTTATTATAAGATGAAATAGTTCTCCTTACAATAACATTTCACAAAGATAGTCTAAAAAAAGGTCTCTCAATACATAAAGCTGGCCTATATACAAAAAGCAAAACTCTTGAGCTACCCTCGTTACTGTTTGGGATTCCCCTAACTCTTCCTTTACAAAATTTTGTCCTTTAGCGTATGGAGTCAAAAAACAAAATAAATACAATATATTACATCATTAATCAAATGTTCTAAATAGTCAAACTAAGATGGCTCAACTTGCTCATTCATAAATTTCTTCCATGCATTGGCATCTGCTGCTATGTTTTCAAAACCAGAAGGTTCTAGAAATTTGATAGTAACTCCATGCTTAGCAGCTTGAGCTTTTATACCCGCCACTCTGGCTAGAATCAGGTGAAGTTGGTCTTCTAGTAAGTGACTACTAACTGCCGCATGTGCTATTTTAGTTTTAAGTACCTCTTCATCTAATCTCTTCACTGGCTGAATGGCCTGTTCATCTTCATTGCATTGTTCTTGCAATTGTTTCAAATATATATCATGTTCAGGCAGTACCTCTAGTCTCCTGCTAGCAGATATATGACACCCATTGTAAGTTAGGAGGACTCTTCTGCAGAATTTTGAACAGGCACTCTTCATCTTCCTCATTGTATTTACTAGCTCTTCAACTACTTTGCTAGAAAACTCGATAAGCTCATACTCCAGCTTTATCATCTCCAGGTCTTTAGGAGGTACATCTGCGGGAGGCTCCTTATTTGTTTCTACCCAAGTCATTCTTCCCTGTAGAGTTTCTAAGATATCCTGTGTCATGTCCAAGAAGTAGGAAGCTATATTTATAATTTCCTCCAACCTTATTTCTATCTGTTGAACCTTAAACCTCTCTTCCACCATCTGAAGCTGCATTTTATGAATCTTATTTCTGAGTGTTAGAGCATGCTTCTTTAAAGGTTCAACATCGGCTTTCTGCTCCATAGTTGTCTTCAATGAAACTTCTAGTGGTTTCTTTTGATCTTCCAAGGCTACTATCTGAGTTTCATACAGCCTAGCTTTCCCTTCTGCAGTGGTCCTTTGTACTTCCAGTTTTGTCACTTTGTCTTCTAACTTTCCCTTTTTGTTATTCAACTCTTCAAATGACAGCCTCAAATTATCTCTTTCGGCTTCCAAAACCTGATATCTTTGTTGTAGCTTCCCAAAATCTACCAAGGTGGCCTAGGATTCCTTTTCTATATTTCCTGCAGATAGCACCAAAGCATATTTATCTACCTATAGAGTTCGACACTCTGGCTTGCATACCTCAACTTCATTGATCATATCTTCATATTTTCTCTTCAAGCTCTGACTTTCAATGCTCTCCTTTTTCAAGGTCTCTTTTAACTATGCGACCTTCTTTTGGGACTGCTCAAGATCCGTCATTATTCTGTCCACATTATCTTCAGTGGCTAGGGATAGGGCTACCCCATCTCTTGCCATTAATCGTGGATATTTGTTGGTACCGTGAACCACTGTTTTATCTGTCACCATCACTCCTGTCTTACCTCCAGTGTTCACCTTTTTGTCTATTCGTTTAACAATCCTCTTTTTCACCTTTTCATAGAAAATGGTGTTTAAATCAGGCACCTCGTCCCCTTCAGTGGGAATAAAAGGAATCAAATCAATCCCAGCTATTGACACTGGATCCCCTCCTGCTATACTGCTAGAGGGAACAGTAGGTTCAAATGGATCAGTATCAGACTGAGCCTATGCTTAATCAGTAGGGTCTTGTTATTCTCGCGTTTCTTCTCCCAATCCTTCAACTTCCTTGTCTGCTTGCTCTTTTTTCTTATTAGAATCTTCTAATGTAAATCCTTCACTTTCTTTCTGCCTTCTCTATATTTCTTCTTCCTCCTTTATTTTCTTTTCTTCTTTTATCTTCTTTGCTGCCTCTTCAGTTGTCTTTCTCTTTTCTTCTTCTTCAGCTCGCAACTAGTCCTCTGATTCTTGTACTAACCTGTGAGCTTCTTCCAGCCTTTTCTTTTCTGCATCTTCTTCCTGCCTTTTGATTTTATCAGTAGTTTTTCCCTTTCCGCCCATAGTAGCTATCTTTTGTTTAAATCTTTTCCTCAAAGCTGTCATGTTTTGAGCATTCCGGAAGATCTCTTCATCTTTATCCAAGAAATTTGCATACTCGAAATGCACTCCAGCTACTGTGCAATAATTATCAACTTTATCCTCAGATTCATTCCTATGGAAACTCATTTCACCGAAGTGAAAATACTCTAGTTCCTTAACAAATTCTGCTGCAGTTTTTACCCTGGAAAATTTGTAACTTCCTACAAAAAAGGGGACTGCCGATATGCTACCTTCTTCTGCTCAAAAAGGAAATTTCCCACTCCATCAATGTACATCTATCTCATAGCCTCTTTATGGATCACATAGTTTGTAGCATACCTCGGTAGAAGGGAAGGAGCCCTTGAACCACCGTACATTCTTAAATACAAGCCCTCTTTTGTCAAATAATAGTTCCCATTGTTTTGCACAACTTTCAAAGCTTCCTCTAACATACAATTACCTTCAACCAAGAAAATCAAAGTATACAATGGCATAATGAAATTCTCACAAATCTCCTTGTAACAACTATAATATTTGTGAGCCCAGAATAATTTATAGGCAGCATACACAGGTGCCCGGTCTTTATCCCATTGGCACTTCAATTTTGGGAATGGCTGAGTACATAAAATGCAATCAATCAATATAGAACTCATATAAAATTCTATCTTCTTCTGGGACACTCCTTCCAATGTTGCACTTATACAAGATGACAGGCTGCTGGACACTATATTTTCCCAATTAAAGATCGTACCTTGGGTGGCCACAAAAAATATCACTGGTACCCAACCTATTTTAAATATTTTTCCATTATCCCTCCCGAAAAATTATGTTTAACATCAAAGCAATGATCTTGTATGGAGTGCAGAGGGTTGATGTTTCGTACTCTCCAGAAGGCCTTGTATGGAATTTTTTACCTGGGATCATCATTTTTTTAACTATTTCCACCATATCTATATTGAGATCGTTTAACCAACTTTCAGTCAAATAGGTTTGTGGTGTTGGTAAATTATAAGCCATGGATACATAGGCTAGGCTATATGCAGCATAACCCTGCCTCTCGGTGTTGGCCAGTATCATCCCTGATACATCTGCGCTAGGAAAAATCCACCATATCACCTCTAAACATGGGAAAAGTTCAGGTCTGGTAGCCACTTTCATAATGGTTGATCTCTCAATATTGGCATATATAGGAATATCTTTAAACCCATCTTCTGGAACACTCTTGTTTGAAATCATTATGTATACCTCTTCCCATTTATACTCTGGCTCAACTCCAATAGTGGCTTTAGTATCTTCATAAATAACTTCAACTTTGGTTACTATCTCTACTTCTGATTCCTCCATAGCTGCTTGGGCCTTCTTCTTCTGTTTTTGTGGCATGTTGATGTTCTGATAATTAGCCTGTAACAATCATGCAACATGATTTTAGTCTACTTACTCCTAGAAAGATATGTATTGAAAACAACAATAAAAACAACCAGAATATTACCATCCCATCAATATGCATGATGAATATTTTTTTATTATCAAAACCAAAGGTCCTTTTGGATGAGAAACTCTAAAGAAAAGGAAACCTGCAAAACCTATCTGCCCTAAACCTACGAAAAAACTTCTGCTGGTGCAAACTCTAGATCTTCTCAACAACCTTGTTTCGCTGGGCAGAAAACTTGACTGAGGAAAAAGAAAGAATCCTGAAACTGCAGACTGCTAAAAACCCATAAAACCCCTTACCATCTGCGCACCCCTTTTACATCCCATGGAAACACACTGTCACTTAAGACATGGCAATGCATCCTAGGTTTTAAAATGATGCAAGAATGAAAGGGGCGATGTAGATGGTGAAACACTCGTCTGCACCCTGCCCTTGCTTCCCAAACAAATTTCAACGATGCACTCATGGCTGCATAGAGATTGGGCTAGAAAATGACTAAATGAATGAAACAGTGCTCACAAATAGACATGCTAAATCCTTAAATAAAGAAAAAACCCACCACCGTTGAAAACAAAACTTCCTGCGGGAAATAAACACCTAACCCTATCAATACATGCATTCGAAAACCAATGAAAATACTGGGCATAAAAAAACAAATGGAGCGAATCCTACCTGGAGACAAAACGATGGGTGACCTGGACAGACAACAACCTCTGCTGGCAAATGATTCATACAGGCGATCGACAGCTACGCAAACTGAAATGGATAACCTCACGGTGATAATGACACCTCATACAGACTCTAATGGCTTTATAAGCCCGACCGTGGGAGTAGTCAATTAACGTGGAGGGAAAGAAAACAAATTAACCCACCGTCAGAGTGATACTTCTGTGAAAACCTGCAATATCGGATCGACTCAACTCTCCATGCCCAGGACCTTTGACAAAAAACACATCAACAGACGGAAACAGTAACCTATATTGGTATCAACGAGAGCAACATGAAGTCGCAGATAGATTCGGTACTACGCACCCGCAATGTCGATCGGTGAAGTCACTAACACCTTTGGTTCATTCCCATATACACCGCCGATATGGTGAGACATTTCACCAAACTTAATCGGATATCGAAGAGTGATAGTTAAACAAACACACAGCTCATCGGAACCACTCCAGACTAGGCTTCCAAAAGATTGGCAAACTGCCTCTGATATAAATAGATGAAGCGACATCCGATATGTCGGAGAAGACTTTGGAAGGCTTCCGATGGGCATATCGAGAAGGTAGTCCACTGTGCATCCGATG
Organism: Pseudotsuga menziesii; assembly: GCA_001517045.1. NCBI lineage: Eukaryota > Viridiplantae > Streptophyta > Pinopsida > Pinales > Pinaceae > Pseudotsuga > Pseudotsuga menziesii. The sequence goes on from LPNX010742495.1 coordinate 58,248, forward strand.
CATCGGAAAGATAGTTAACTATGAATCCAATGTAAGCAGACAAACCATCAATTCTTTCAAAAACAACAAACCACGGGTAAACTTTGGTAAAATCGTGGAAATTCTTAAGCTGTCTAAAAACTAAAAGAATAAGGGGGGACCCTAAAAATAAAAAATTTCGGGGAAAATAGTTGCAGCTGCAATAGTACCGCACCGAGAGCTAGGTTTCAATTCTTAGTCTCCGGGGTATTTATTTTCTTCTGAAAATAAAGTAAATGGTTAAATGTACCTATTATATTATCTAACGAGATAATTTATAGTGTTAGTCGTGAGCCACTAAGCTTACAACTCTCATATTTTTTTGTTCACCTAATTTGTTTGTTAACCTTGCAAGGTTATCTTGTTTAGTCCCTGTTGAGGTATGGTGTACCGTCTCATCTTAGTTTTATTTAATATGTAAATAAACCTATGTTATAGTGATTCATGTTGCACCTTTAACTCTATGAGGTAATTGAATTCCAGCTATAAGATTGTTTATTTTTTTAAGAGTGTGAAATTTTGGAGCTACATATAATTGGCAATGTGACTTTTCATGATAATAAAGTGGTTGCTTAATGTTACGTGTATGCTTGTATTAAATATTTATCTTTTAAAAGATTGGATTGTAAGAGACTTGGTTGCAACATAGAGTCTCTAGTGTACCATTGATTTCTGGTTTATTGAAAACCTTATTGTGATTTATGAATTCTTATTTAATTATGTTCACTATAATACCCTCTGGTTTATCCCCTGCACATATTATTATAATTGTTATGTTGGACATAGTGGCACAAGGTGCCTAGACTATGGTAATTTGCACATTACTATTATTTTTATTATATTGAACTTATTAAATAATTAATAAAATAAAAACAACCAAAACCGATGCCACAAAATAGAGTATGAGGAACCATGATGTTATGAGCAAGGGGTTGTGGAAACATGTTTACCTATGTGTGTTGATCCTATGTTTATGTTGTAAACCCTTCTTATGTACTTGATGGATCCTATTAGTTGTGTATGCTCACGTGTTGTGTGTTGTTCAGGAAAACACACCCTTATAACCTAGGGCCTCTAGGGTTACCAACTTACTAACTATATTGCAGACAATCAGTCGTTTTAGGAATTGAAATAGAAATAGGAAGAAAACTTAGCATACCTTATTTATGATGGTCGATCCTAGATTTTCTTCTTCTCTTCAACTCACTTCTACAGCTTCCAGGGTCTCTCCAGTCATCTGCAAAGAACAAGATCTTCTTGCAATATCTTATATATTATATCAATGGTTAATGAAAAGCATGTTCATAGTAATATAATTCATAAATCACAATATACAAGAGTGCACACTTTTGGAAGAAGAAATTTCTTTATTAATAAACAAATGAGATGAGATTACAACCCAACTTTTGAGACAAGGACTCTGCAAACTGAGGACACTAAGTTCTGTTGCTCCAAGATGTATGAAGGAATACCATTAGCATAACTTTTCTCTATCAATTATGATTTATTAGCCTCAACCCCTACCTCTATTTATACACGAGGAAAGAGAGAGGTTTCGATGGTCGAGGAAGTTGAGATAGTTATAATTAATGGCTCAACTGTCCTCGACTAATCGTGTTTATATTTTTTAACTTCAAATTAAGGCATGCGTGACTATTGATATAGGAAAGTCACGTATGATACACACCTTGCTTTAAGGAAACCTGTGGGTGCAATGCATACACGATTTGCAATGTACATACTTGTGTATGATATGCAGGTTTCTATGCAAATAGTCTTGTATTCAACCCTAATGTCGAAACAAAAATATATTCAGCTGGTAAGGTGATGCTATATCAAAGGTCATACATATCTATAGTGTTTTGGATACTTCAATCCAATTTGTCATTTTGTTTTCCGAAACATTGGGTGTCAATACTCGGATGGAGAAGTGTCATTTTACATGATAACATATTTCCCCTAATGTGTGAGGTCAGAGGGAAGTGATGGCCGAACTACATTACAATGTTTTAATCTTGGAGAACTCAGTTACCAAGGCAGCAGATGAGATACCTGAAACAGATATTAATCAAATTCATATACAAAATCATATATAAGGATTGCATTTTCAATATAGTGGAACAATATCTCATTTACAATATTTGATTACATCATATGATACGAGTAACAAGACCACGTATATTACAAAGGTGTATTGAAGCCACAATAAACAATGATGAGTCTTCAAAATATGGAAGATGTGTAGTTGAACTTATTAGAAGAAATTTCAACTCAAAATGGGCCTCCTAAAATGAACTAATAAAATAATAGTTAAAATAATAAAATAATATTTATTAATTTTGGAGGAAGAAAAGAAAAAAACTACTTTTTTGTTTGTATTTTTGACATATCTCCCTGTTTTTTTACTCAAATTTCGCTCGGGAGAGCTCGTTGGATGTGGAATTAAATTCTGCATCCAATGAGTACCCACTCGGCATACTTTTGATGGACCCCGCTACCCCAAAACCAAGAAATACCTGAAAAAATGGAATGATGATGTACTCGGCATACTTTTGACGGACCCCGCTACCCCAAAACCAAGAAATACCTGAAAAAATGGAATGATGACATCATCATTCCATTTTTTCAAGTATTTCTTGTTTTTGGGGTAGCGGGGTCCGTCAAAAGTATGCCGAG